>VDFB02347570.1:0-30081 GCA_007258455.2 Sequoia sempervirens | reverse complement strand
TTTGGGATACTATAAGGAAATAAGCCTTTTATGAGAGGGTATTTGGGAAAGTGTGAGATTAGTGTTTAAGAGGACTTTCTTTGGCTTGAAATAGTCAATCTTATGATGTTCAAAGTGTCTTGAGGATTCTATAAGAGGTTTGTGCCATGATAGTAGTTTTGGATGCTTGTAGCTTTGTGGAACCAAGGGTTTGTGAAGAGAATGGTGAGTCAAGAATTGGATGAGTTTGGTGAATTTGTTATTGTATGAAGGTTTAGCCTCCCTACTCTGTATCACACAGATACTTTGTTCTCTATCATCACATCCTTTTACACTATATAACCAATTTGTTTAATAAGTTCATAACCTTTTCCATAATCCTTTTTCATTTCATTCGGATTTGATGGTTGCTCGTAATCAACTTCATCAAAGTTTGTTGTGTAATTTTATTCTACTTCTAAAGTGGTTGAAATGGATTCTTTCAAATATTCTATTGCATTTTGTGTTGACATTACCGTTGGTTCATTTTACTTTTCAAACTCTTTTATTATGCTTGTATATTCGCCCATGAATGTAGGTGTGAAGTCTAGGGAACCCCAATCATCTTACAATAACTTTGTGACTTCTTCAATATTCTTTTCTTTGTATTTATCTTGCATGGGTTCCACTTGTACAGTTGGTGTCAACGTTTTCAATGTAATTTCATTGTTTTTCTCAATGTTCAAACAACTTTCTAGTTTAGGGTCAGCCTTGATTGTATACACTTTGTTGTTGTAGACATACTTCATGATACTTTGAAGAGTTGAAGGCACCACATGCACCTCATGAGTCCAGGGTCTTCCTAAAAGAATAATCAAAGTGATCACACCAAGAAATTTCTTTCCTACATTGTCAAATCCTCAAATCGATAAGGAATCAGGTTCAATTCTTGATTTATCCACACCATGTTTATCCAAAAGGGTTACACTACACACATTAAGATCTGAGCCATTGTCGACCAGGGTTCACTTTATCCCTGTCCCATTATATATAAATATCATCATGAAAGCTTCACTCTATTTTTGCACTTCCAAAAGAGGTAACTCACTTTGGTGGAAAACAATGTTAGCATTCATTCCTTGAACAAGGCTACTATGCCATTTTTTTGCACATTAGGAGGGATAGGAACTTGTTATAAAGTACTTTTTTGAATCATGTTAAGATAATGAGGGGAGGATTGAATAAGATCCCATAAGGATATCTTAGCAAGAGTATTATTTAGTTATTCAACAAGATTATACTCCTTTCCATTATGTAAAGGAAAACAAGGGTTACTAGGAAAGATAGGTTGAGGCAATGGGATGGATGTTGGAGTTATTTGTCTTGGTTGTGGATTGTTTCTATTGTTAAATGTATGAGCAATATTATTATAATTCAATTATTGCTAAAAATTATTCTTAGGTGGTTTGAGGGTAGGTAAAGGATAAGTTTAGGCTTAAGATACTTATCCTTATTTTCATGATCTCTTAGTGAAGGGGAGTCTAATTTCACTTCATCATCTTCATCTAAGGAAGCCACATCACTATTTTTAATGTTCTCATTTTCTTGCACCATGATATCTTCCCTAGTAGGAGAGTGATTAGGAGAGTTACAAACTAGATGTTCATGACATTCAATGTTTGTTTCTTCTAAAATAACTTCATCACAAGTAGGGGACTCATCAATGGTTGGGTTTTCTTGTTTATCAATGATGGCATTCTCTTGCTCAACAATGTTTTTCCTAGGGGAAGAGAGACAAATAGGATTCTCATGGCACTCAATGATTAGATCTTCTAACACCAAAATATCTTTGTTACATATAGGAGAGATATTAGGAGAAGACCAAATTTGATTGTCATGATTATCCATTGTATTATCTTTTGTTAAAATATTCTTATAAGTGGGAGAGGTGAAATTTTTCTTAACATACTTAGAAAGTTAAGATACTAACATTGTCTGACCAAAAATGAAAGGTACTCTTATCAATCTTATGCAATACTTCAAGAATGTAAATAATGTGTGCCAAAAAATGAAAAGTACTTAAATATACAACTTATGCAAAATTTCAAAAATCCAAACAATTTATATCCAAAACTGAAAATCACTTTTATCAAAATTATGCAAAGCTTCATGAATGTAAACATTGTGTATGAAAAAGTGAAAAGTACTTTTATCCATATTATGCAAAGTTTCAGAAATGTAAACATTTTCAGATCTAATGAATTTTGCTACTGAAATGATTCTAGAATGATTCAAAAATGTCTACACTAAATAGATTTTTTTGACCTATATGCATAAAACATAAGTTTCTAAAACTTTCTAGACTAATACTATAGGTTACCAACAAGCCTAGGAAGTAAAAAAATCACCAGAAAGCTCAAAAAAGCTGGTTTTTGTAGGCCTCCAAGGACTCATTAACCTAGATGGACGTATGAGTCCCACTTATGGTTTTTGAAAAGTTTAGATAGTGAAAAATAGAGAGCACAAAATACCCCGAAATCTAGAAAAAAGACTTGTACATGGACTAAATCGCCTAGGTGGGAAAATGAGTCCCAAATTAGGGTTTTCAAACTAGATTAAAAAAATTATAAGTTGATCTTAATGTTTTTAGGTTGTATGTTCAATTATTGTTTGTAATTATAGATTTCCAATGAAATTGAATGACACAAAATGCAAAAATGCAACCTATATGCACTTTTCACTAATGTAATGTTTAGAAGTTCTAAATGAAATTTAGTTAATGCAAATGTAATGCAAAGTTGATGCAATCTAGATCTAGGAATAAAATTTTCTCCAAATCAAAAATTCAAGGGTTCAAATGTTAGGTTCACCAAAATGAGCACAACCGCAATAGGGTTCCACCTTTTGGGAGATGGACCATTGGGACCTATTTCATGCTTTAGTTCATTAGGAACCTATATCCCTCAACCAATTGACTTGATTGAGGAATGGGATAGGAGGTTACTTTTGTGATTAGATATGGGGTTCACCATTAAAGAAAGCTTCAAAGGAGAAATGCAAACACTTATACATAAAACCCTAGAAACTTGAAAACATGAAATCAAATTAACTAATAGAATGAAATAGGAAAATACCTAGAGGAGTGGAGATGTCAAAATAAGGCATGAAAACCTTGAAAACTATTGTTTCAGATTGCACCAAGACTGATATGCTAGGCTGGGAAATTTAGTCCAAATTTAGGGTTTCTGGGCAGAATTTGCAATCTTCTTGTTACTGAACAAGATCTACATAAAGGTGCCAAAAGGGCTATATTGGGACTCATACGCAGAGTAGGGAAACTTAGTCTTGTTACTAGGGTTTGAATGATATTTTCGTAGCCTCTAGTGATCTATAGTAGCTTCCTTCTTATCCGATATTCAAGTTCAAAAATCTAAATTATGGCCTGTAGGTGAGTTTCTAAGAAAATGACAACTTCTTGAAAACTTTGACAACTTTGACAACTTTGTCTTCAAACAATATTCAAGCTCAAATTCACCTAGATCTATAAACACACATCAAGAGAGAAAAATGTTGTTTTGTTGGGGAATGGGGGTTTTCCTTGGTCAAATATTGTTTTGGTAATTAAACCTTGGAATGAAATATATAATCATGAAGGAATGATGATTGAAAAAATGCAATGTTGAAACTCACCAAACCCTTGAAATAAAGGCTACAAACTTGTGTGAGATGGCTTCAATGGATGTGGATCTTTAATCTTGATTGAATTCTTAAAGATTTTTCTTGAATGCTTGCTTGAATCATGAAACCTACCTCACAAATGTTAGCTCATGAACACACATGATGTATGAAGACTTTGACATGCTACATGAATCTTGAAGGTATCTCCAAATACTTGATGATTTTTCTTTTTATCTCATAAACTTACCTTAGGAATGCTCTCTTGATCATAAATTTTCTATAATGCTTGAATACTTTAAATTTTAAATGAAAGTATGTGGAATAACCTTGTATTTATACTTGTTTATGCCTAATTTCTTGAAATTACAACACAAGTCAACATTTAGAATTTGAATCTAAGGATAATAAAATCCCACCAAGAATTTGATTTAAAATAGGTCCTAGGTTAAAGCAGGACTCATACGCTAGGTTGGGTGTATGAGTCCCAATGGCTTAAACCTAGGACACATATTTTGAGAAGTGTTAAGTTTAATGTAACATTTGAAATCAAGCCCCAAGACCTAGGTGGGACCCATACTCCCCATTGGGCGTATGAGTCCTAGATCCCTAAATCTAGAACACATAACTAAAAACATTAAATTATGATTTGTCATTTGTTAAATTTTGGGAATTATCCTTAGAGAAATGCATTTAATTAGGCTTGTGGACGCAAAATGGGACCAATTAGGGCCTAAATGAGCCAAATTTTAACAAGGAGGACCCAAACAAGTGTGAAAATGTAAAGGTATACATTTTTCTATACTACAACATAAAAGTTTGCATTTGAGTGTAATGATGATAAAATTTAATTCTTCTACACGTGCTTGGAAAGATTGGGTATAATGGTGGAGAAATTTTGTGCCTTTACAAGTGTTTTAATTTTTGTTGTGCTAAATTTTAGTGTTGCTGCATGTTGTAGGTTGAAATGTTCTGAGGGGAGATAAATTCTCTACTCCTACATAGGGTAAAACATACTAAGTGCAAGGACGGTAAATTTTTTTGACCCTACATGAGGTAAAACATGATTAAGTGTTCAAGTGGGAAAATTCTTTGCACCTTCACTTAGTAATGGGTTTGGTTTGTTGTGTGTGAGAAAAAAAATTTATTGGCCTTACACTCACATTTATAGGTATTCATGTTGGTTAGGTTTTTTTCCCTAACCTACATACAAGGGTAATACTAGACATACATCAACGGAAAATTTCAACATCGATGCACGTCTTTGATTGTAATCCTATATGCATAGTCAAAAAAATTTCCTGACTCTTCATATAATTTGCACGGGTTATGTATAAGTGGTAAAAGTAACATCTCTTGCATATAAGGTAAAATATTTGGTTTCATATAGGTTTGTGCAATGTGGTGTTTAAAACTCGTGATGCATAGGACCTGCAAAGCCAACTCAAATTTCACGATAATGCTTAGGGATTTAACATCGCTAGGGCATCGCCAAAATATAGAAGAAAAAATCATATGATTTTGATGGGAAAATATTTGAAATAAAGAGTTTTAGTATTCACAACACATGGAATATAGGGCACATAAGGATCAAGTTTAAAACCATCAAAACAAACCCAAGGAAACTAACAAAAACCCAAACATGAAAATGATTGAAAGGAAAATTTCATCCAACAACACATAAACGAATGAAAAGTAGAAAATAGAATAAAACACAAAATATAATCTAACCCTAATTAGGCATATAGAAACAAAGCTATAAAAAAATGAAATAAATTATAGAGGGTGAGAAAAAAGAACATGCCTACAAACTTTGAGTTGAAGAAGTTTGAGTGAAAACCCTAGAAAAATAATCAAGGAAGAATTTGCTCAAAAATATTTCATGAGTGAACATAAACACCACAACGAGTGAGAAAAAGATGATGGAGGGAAAATATAAAATTGAAATGAAAAATAAAGAAAATAAAAACAATTAAAAACCCTCAAAATGCATTAAAAACACCCATTAATCCAACTCGTGTGTATGTCAAGGTGCAATGGTAGAAAATTTTAGTGCTGCTACAAGTTTGGTTTCAGCACTGCAATAGACATGCAAGCACACTAAAATTCAGCACTCCTACATGTTTTATTTTTTGCACCAAGTTTACAAGGCTGCAAAATTTTAGCATTCCTGCATATACAAAAAAATGACTAACTCCAAAAAACTGATCTTTACAACATTTTCCTTTTTGTAAATTTTGAAAGATGAAAAAGACTAGGCACTTGAAATGACTTTTTAAGAATTGAGACCACGCCCAAGGGAAAGTGAGCTTTTCCTTTTTTTTTCTTTCTTAGAGAATGTAGGATACAAAATGAATTTTTTTTTGAAGGGGTTATCCCATGAATTGAGCACAACCGAATTCAAGGATAACAACTAGCTCTAACTAGGGAGCTTCCTTCGATCATCCTTTGAAATGATCAAAGGGAGAAGAATTTTAGACTCTAAGTGCCTTCATCTATCCATTGGGATTTAGAGTTAGGTAACACAAAAAGACACAAAAAGACCAAAAGAAAAAGATGCAAAAACTGTACAAATTTTTACAAACTTATCTAATGCCTCACTAAATGAGGAGCTTTAGATGTTGTCCACCATGAGGGAGCAAAAAAGGAGTCCCATCCTGGTATGCCAATAGAAAACTCTTTTCACCAAAAAGTTGGTGAATCGTGAAAGGTTCTATCCACAAGGAATCAAACTTTACATTCATACCCTTAGGTTCCCTTCCTTCTTCCCACAAGAGGACCTGATCTCCAACCTAGAAATCATGAGACTTTTCCTTTTTATGAAAAATCCTTTTGAATTGGCCTTGGTGTTTTGCAATGTGATCCACCACCTAAACACACTTCTCCTCCAATTCATCAAGGAACATGATGCGCTTATCCATAGAGTTGTGAAAACATTTTTTCTTTGATTTCCTTGGCCAATTTTACAGCAAGAAATTCCAAAGTGTAGGAATTTTTGCATTCAACCCATACAAGAGTTGAAATAGTGACATACCAATTGCCCATTTTGGGGTAATGCAATCTACCCACAATGCATCATACAATTATTTGTGCCAAGAACTTTGATTCTCATCCACCAAATTCCTGATGATGGTGACCAAGTTTTTGTTTCTCAATTTCTCTTGACCATTACCTTGAGGGTAATAGTTTGAAGAATGAGAAAGTGTGATCCCATGTTCAAATATTTTTTTGTTATCTCACCAAATGAGAAGGAAGTAGCATTATCTTCTACAATTTTATTTGGCACACCAAACTAGGAAATGATGTTTTCTTTAATAAAATTACATACCACTTTTGAAGTAGCATTCTTTACAGGAATGGCTTCCACCCACTTGGTGAAATAGTCAGTGGTTGTCAAGACATAGTTGTGTGCTATACTAGATGGTGGATTGATTGCACCAATAAAATCAATACCCCATTTCTAGAAGGGTTCTTCGATGATCATCAACTTGAGGGTAAGTGCAGCTAACTTGGGTTTCCCCACAAAATATTGGCATAATTCACACCTACGCACCTAGTTGTACACATCTTGGTAAAGTGTGGGCTATTAGTACTTTGCTCACAAGATCTTGTGAGCTGTTATTGGTGCTAATAAATTTCCTCTACACACTAAGTTTTGAAATGGCTCCAACAACTTGCTTTGGTGTTCTTTATCTACACAATGTAGAAAGGTAGCAGCCTTGATTTTGACTATCCTCTTTTATTTGAAAGTCAAGTGCTTTGGACATTCTCCATAAGTGAGGAAATGAGAAATGTTTGAATACCATTCATCATTCGTGCTAACAAATAGGCTTGTAGGAATGTCTTTAGTACTTACCTCCTCATCATCAGATACTTCTTTTGGCTTATTATTATCTATCAAATGACACAATCCTTTATCATGTACCAACTTGGTGGGCTTGATCTCCATGTCATATTCCTAGATATTGGCAATCTAGTTACCTCTTTTGGTACCAAATTCTTGTTGTGTTAGAATTGAATTAACCATGGAATATGACACCAATGCAACATGTGAGTTAAGGATGTAAAATCAGAAATTCTTAACTTCCTTAACCATAAAAAGCATGTTTTTCCATTAGTGATTATTTCAACTCATGAGCCTTCAATGGAAAACTCATGAATTATTTAGGAGATTCAATCCCCTCATTGTTTTGTTGCACTAATATTGTAGATAGTGTATGTTCGGAAGCATCACTATACATGATAAAATTCTTGGTGTAGTCTGGGCATATTAGAACTAGAGCATGTGCTATGGTTTCTTTACTATTGTTGAATGCAACTTTTCCTTCTTCACTCCAATGGAAGATAGGTTTTCCCTTCATCATATCAATGATATGATGTGTATTTTTTACAAAGCTAGGGACAAACCTCCAAAGGAAATTTACTTTTCTGAAGAAAGAATGGATGACCATACTACTTGAAGGTAAAGTAAGACTCTGGATTGACTTGACCCATTTTCAATAAATCTTGATACCTTCATTAGATATAATGTGACCAAGGATTTTACCTTTAGTAACCCTAAAAATTGACTTCCTAGGGTTAAGGGAAATTTTGTGCTACCGACATCTCTTAAGAACTTGCTGCAAGTGACATAGATGATCTTGAAATATCTTGGAAAATATGGTCAATTCATCAAGATAATCAACTATGAACTTATCCATCACATCATGAAAGGGTACTCCCATCACTCTTTGAAATGTAGTTCCAATGTTGATTAGACAAACAAGTGTTTTGCAATAAGAAAAAGCACCCCATGGCATGGTGAAGGAAGTTTTGTGTTGGTATTCCTCACTTACCTCCACTTGGTTGTATCCCAAAAATCCATCCATGTTGAACATTCAAAATACTAAGGGGGGGGTGAATTAGTATTCCACAAACCCATAATAAAATCCACTTAAACATTATCACAATTCTAATTGAATCAGTAAGAGAAAACATAGAAACAAGTCATTGCAATCATACACATAAACACCAGGATTTTTATGTGGAAAACCTAGAATGGGAAAAACACACGCCCCACTGAAAGCAAGGACCCTCTTTGCTTTTGTTTTTGGTGTTTTGGCCATTTGATTTTGAGAATTTGGTTGCCTTACATGTGCCTAAATGATCATTCTACTTGTTCCAATTCTCCTTTTGAGGAAATACTTTGAAATCTTGTGTTATGGGATGTATTTCGGGTTTTTCTATGTTTTCAGGAAAATTCCCTGAATACCTTGAAAACCTGACAGAGGCTGCTTTACATTTTTTTGGAAATTCCAGGACTTTGAGGAATTTCATCTTCCTTAGATTTTCCTGAAATTTCGTCATGCCTTTGGATTCCCGAGCCTATTGTCTTTTCATTACATTTATGTCTCCTGTACGATCTTGCAGTTTGCTTTTATTGGATTTATGCTAAGAATGTGCGTCATTTTCCTTGATGTGAGATTTGAGGAGCTTGATTTTGAGTTGCTACTATTGGATTGTGCATATGAGATTGTGATCGATCATTGTAGTAGAGTTTTTTGGTGATCACTTGCATTCTTCTTGGACTCCAGGATTTCTCACCAGCTATTGTTATTTCAATTTCTTGGTTCTCATGGTATGTACATGCTGCCTTCTCTTTCAATGAATGAATTAAATTGCTTCACGGTTTGTGTGTGTATGATTTGAGTCAGTATTTTGATGTGGTAGAGTTGGGTAGTAGGGCTAGGGTTTCTGGTTTCAGTTTGATGCCCTTCCCTATAGCTCACATTGCTTTCCTTCTGCTTGATTGTGATTCAATGTGGTTAATCATTGCTATGTTTGATTCTTAGTTCAATTTTGTGCTTTCCTATGTTGAGCTCTGGTTTAACCTAGAAATCCCTGACCTTTGATGAGATCACATCCTGGGCAAATTGAAACCTTTCATTTATAATCCAAATCTAATAATCCCCTTGTCTTAGTAAGATTTTAGGGAGTTTGCAGGAGGACTAGTGGAATAAAAGGGCGATTTGGGATCCAATATATGTTTTCATGGCGATTTCTTAGGGTTTCCCTTGTTGAAATCATTTCTCATATTGATTGGATCTCATTTAGATCGATTGGAAACCTAGATTTTTCATCTTGCACTTTAAATGAACTAAATCCAAAACTAAATCCCCAACTTCCTAATTATTTGATCAATCTGGGTGAAATCCTGACGGAGTCAAAGATTTTGAGTTTTCGAACATCTCGTGGATTTTCATTACTTTAGGAATTTCCTGATTTTCCATCGCTTTATCAATTTCCTAAAAATATGCTTAAAACATGGAAATTATGTTGACATCATGAAATTCTGTTTCCTTGGGATTTTACCGAAACTTCTTTGGCCCTTCATTTTCCCAAAATTTGTGAACTCTTTCCATTTTCACGGATTTTTGTCTGTAACAAAATTCTCTGAAATCTTGTTGAAAATGAGGAGTTGTAAGATAGCGTGAGTTATTAGTTGATGATTGTGCGTCATATGATCAATTTGAGTTATTTAAAGATGAGTCATGTTGTTTCTTAGCTGATGATGGTTGATTAAATGATTGTTGGAAGTTTTTTGTGCTTGTTTCGCTATTCTATATGGCCTAGAATTTCCAAAAATTCCTCTCTAGCCTGAATTTCACGAGAGGACTAAAAACCAAAACTTTCAAAGGAGTAATTCTTATGAGATTTTAGGGGATTTTGTTCATTATGGGACTTTTCTTAACAATGAATATGTAATTTCATGATGGACTAACTTGGGTTTCATGTTGTAATGGATCTTTATTATGGTCTTTTTGTTGAATGCAGGTTGAATCAAGCAAGACCATTGTTGGAAGGATGAAGGGAAAGGTGATGGACCCACGTGATGAGCGAGCCTCTATTTTTGAGGCCGAGAGGATCAAGTTGGACATGAAAAGAAAGGTTCCTGAGAGCAAGTTGGTTTCCATTTGGTTAGAAGTAGCAAATACCAATGTTGGGAGATGGAATTATGAAGAGTTCAAAGCAAGAATGGTAGAGCAAAATAATTCCCTATTAGCTAGCAGACTGGTGAACTCTGGATTAGCTCATGTGGTTGGTTTCCCCCCTACAGTGCAATGCTACGAGCTAGTCCTAGAGTGTGCCAGGCATTATGATTCAAATACACAGAGGATAATTGGTCCACAACGAAGGGTGCTTTCCAATTTCTCTCCTATCTCAGTGGCCCAGACATTTGACATGTCGGATACGACTCATGTGGTGGGGCTTGATCTTGACATAACCAAGAGACACTATATAGATGATACAACTAAGGCTCTACAAGTTATTAATTCCTGGTTGGAGAAGCCTAAGCCACACTTCTCTAAGTTGCCTAAACAGTTGCACAAAGCCAAGTTCATATCAGAATACTATGATGCAATCACTCTCCTTAGTAGAGTGATGGGTGTGAAGACTGCAAGAATGTTTGAGAATTGGAAGTTTTACATCATAGTAAGGATAGAGAAAATTTTTGATTATCATTGGTCAGGTATCATTAGTTCCAGGATTCATGAGAAGTTTTGCAATGTCTTACAAACCAAGAGCTTCACAATGACTTCTTATTTGATTTATGCCTTGGAAAGATTCCATCCATACAAGGGGTTGAGTGCACGAGGGATCTTTGGCCAGGATGTTATTTATGAAGTTTATCCTTAGTTGCACTTACAACTCAAGCTATAGGAGGGTGAATGATGCATTCACTATGTATATCACAAGATTGTTACAAGGGGAAGAGCATGTAAGGATCTCTGATGCGACCAAGGAATTGATACACAAATATGGAGCATTTTTTATACAATTTCCTACCTTCTCATACATTAGGATTGATGGTTGCCAGAAGACTCCTTACAGGTTACCAAGATATCCAACAACCACATCATACTTCTAGAAGTAACCAGGAAAATTTTAGCCTTTGATGATATTGTGAAGAAAGATATGCATAAGATTGGCTTAGGAGGTGACTTCCTGTTGAGGATAGGAGTCCATGAGGTTTGTCCTTCAATGATTACAATACACTCCTCTGATGAAGAAATGAGCACTCTAGGTTTGGAATTCCACTCCAAGAGGCCCAGGTTTGATAGGACAAGAGAAGCCCAAATGAGAGCTAATAAGGAATTTAGCCACAAGGATGACATTCAAGACTATTGGGCTAATTGCAAGGATGAGTTTGAGGTCCGAAGGAAAATATTCTCTAAATTTCCAACCAATCTAATTAGATTATATAGCATCAAGGCTATCCCTGACCAGCTTGAGGATGATGGGGAAGTAAATCAAGTCCATGACTATGATTCCATCAAAGAAAAACCCATAGCTAAGATAGACTGGTTAGAGGAAGAGAAGACAAAGTTGGAGAAAATTAATGTTCTTGTGATTAAATATACCAAGTTATGGCTCAAGCATAAGATTTTGGAGCTGGAAATTGAAGGAAAAGAGTACACATATGATTTGATGGGAGATTTGGAATCCCACTCCACCTCTGAAGAAGAAGAGCTAGATCCAAAGGGAAAAGAAAAGCTAGGTTCTCCTTTCAAGATCAAGATAAAGGGTGCTCAAGTAAAGGCTAATAAGGAAAGGAAAAGGAAGGCTAGTGCTAAGAGGAGGAATGCTACTTCTAAGGAGAAGGAATTTTCTCAAGAGGAGGAGCATGAAGAAGAAAGGGAAAATGATAGTCTTCCTATGCCCAAAAGGAGAAGAATAGTGAGATTGTCTCAAAAGAAGAAACAATCTTCCAAGGCAGAGGATGAAACTCACCCTCTAGTAGTGAAAGTGGAGAGATCAGGAGAGAAAACACAGGTATACTCAAGAAGATCAAGAACTCTTTCTCCCAAGGATAGTGTGCCAAAGGGGGATATTCCCTCAGCTGCCCCTGCTACATAACAAAATGATGATGTCCTTCCTTCTCATGAGTCTCATGATGCACCAAGTGAGTTTAAAGATGCAGAGGATCACCAAGATCAGGGAGAGGAAGGATTCCAGGAAGGTGAACTCTAAAGTGCGGAGGCAGAGATAGAAAAGATATTGGAGTCCCTTGGTATCTTATGAGGACTCACTAGTCAGAGAAGAAAAGAAATATATGGAAGAGGAAAAGAAACACTTGAAAGGACCCCTTCTCCAATTCAAGTTATGACAGAGATAGTAAATCAATAGGAGAGCCAAAAGCTAGAAGATAATAAAGAGAAAGATAAAGGAGAAGGCAGGAGTGAGGAGGTTCCCTCAGTGCATACCATAGCTGTTGAGCCTTCCATGGATCAGGGTAAGAAAGAGAGGCCAAGTGAGAATTTTTTTTATGTCCCTACCCCAAATTGGATTAATGAGAGGTTGAAGAGTAAGCAGGCAATTATAGATGAAACCCCTCCGAATTGGGATGAATTGTTGGCAAACATTGGCAAAGGGAAGGAAAACAAGAAAGCTAGGGTAATCTCCAAAATTACCAGGGATGAAGTAGACAACAGGATAATTCACATTGCTACCCCTGCTGCAAAAAAGGTTTAAAGGGATATTGTTCCTCAAGATTATACAATTTAGACTCTCAACCTAGGGCCCATTGATAAGGATCAAGAGAGGGAAGAATTTCAAGAGTCGGCGCAGGTTATTCTAAGAAGGATAGATAAGGAAATAGCAGACAAGGAGAGGTTGCAAAAAAAATTAATGATGTGTACAAATATGAACAACACCTGATGAGGCCATTGCAAGTAGTAGCAAGTGAAGGGATAACTCCTGAAAGTTTATTGACAAAGGAGGCATTCACAGAACTTGAAAAGATGAAAGCTTCTACACAAGCCACCTATGAATGGTTGCAGGGAGTTAGGAAACAAGGAGATGATATGATCAAGAGAATCTTTTCAATAGGTGGTGATGCATATAGGTCCTATGAGTGGTTATAGAACATATTGGTACAAGACAAATCTGATATTGATCTCCTCCTTCACAAATTAAAAACAATCATGGGATATACAGAAGAAAAATTTGTGAGTTCTAGAATTCTCTCTTCTGCAAGAGTTTCTGAGCCCTGGGAATGGTATGAATCCCTACAGATCAAGCAAAAGGTTTTGAAGAGGATCCATAAGTAGTGAAAATAGGTAGATGATGCATTGAATGATATTTATAATATATGCATCTCATTCTTTTAAATTATGACTAGATAGAAGAAGTTTGCACTTAGGCATCTAACTTTGGAACATTTGAGGAAATGGTGGCATGAAGTTTATGATCCTATTGAGGATGGTCCAATCATAGGTCACCATTTAGATGATGCTTCCACCTATGTTACTATCATGGAAATATCAACATATCCGGCATATTGGGGGTTCATATAAATATGATGCCAACTTTTTTTTTAGCCGTTTATTGTTGGTAAACCTAGAAATTTCTCTAAAACCCTTTCCTTTTGCTATTTCTTTTATCATTTTGGTTAGATTTAGTATTTCAAGTATCACCATATTGCAAAATCTAATAAGTTCAAAGATTCAGTATTTGTTTGTAAGGTCCCTTTGTGATTACCAACAATTTTCACATTATCAATGAGTTGTTTATGCATTGTCAGGACCTGACATTAGAGACCTTGGGGTTATCTCTTGAGGCTTGCTAATATAAATTTACCTTTCAAGAGAGATAGGATATTTGTATCTTGTCTGAGTTGTTGTTGTGTAGAAAACACCATCAATAGGTTGGCGGTAGAAGGAGGGCCTAAATAAGCAAGCTGGATCAATTTTTGTCTACCATTTCTCTTGACAGATTCAGAAGAAGAACCATATCTACTCTAGGGGAAGAGGAATCTCAAGAGCTGCAAGCTCCTACTAGGTTAAGAAGGACTAGAAGAAGGGGTGAATCATCATCCACCCAACCACTTCCATCATCTCCATCATCCTCCTCTTCATCAAGTCCATCTTCATCCAATTCTGAAGCCATCCCCATTTAATAGCCTCAACAAGCCATAAATCATCCTTTACCACCTCCACCCCCATTGATGTCTTTCCTTGCTAACAATCCATCTCCTTTGACCTTTAATAATTACAATGTCATGCCCAAGAACCTTGAACACTTTTGTTCAAAATTCCATGTTAATGATCCTAATAGAACTGCAGAGGAACATATTAGGATTTTTGAGACCTGTCTTAGGGATAGGGGAATCAACCATGAGGATGTTTCATGTAGGCTCATCCCTTATTCCCTAGGAGAAGATGGATTTTATTGGTATAATAATTTTCCTTCTGGATCTATTCATAATTGGACTAAACTTGAGACTGCATTTCTATAAAAGTTAAAAATTCCTATTAGTGCTAATGAGATTTATCTACAGTTCACTAAAGCCAAGAGAGAGGTCAATGAGCCTATAGGTTCTTTTAATAATAGATTCCATTGGGAAAATATTAGGTTGCAAAGCACCTATGTTGTAGATGATGCCACTGCTCTAGAAGTCTATTATGAGGGTCTTGGTAGCCTGAAAACTACCTTCTTGAAATGGAGACCCAACCCTCCAAACAAATTATTCAATGCATACACGAAAGTTGTTAAGGCTAGTATTGATCTAATACAACACCTATCTAGGCCTCTACCATCATTAGGACCCATTGCTCACCCTGGGCAAGTTCAAGCTCTCAATCAGGCTCTTACCAATCATACTCCTATTATGAATCCAATACCTCAGTTTCCTCTAGTCCCTCATCCAGGACCCCCTATGAACCAAGTCACACCAATGGAAAATTATCCCCAACAAAGTGTTAATCAACCCATTCACTCACAATAGCAGTCTAGCTTCCCTACCTATCTGCAGAATTATGAAGTCTTGAATCAGTCTCTGGGCTCTAGTGTAGCAGCAAGACATTCCCAAAACAATGTGAACTAGACTCCATATAGTAATCCTAACAATGAAAGGTTAGACGAATTGTCTAAACAAGTGAAGAAGTTGAACATAGAGGTCACCTATTTGCGAAATCAAAATAGTCAACTCCAAGCTACTCAAAGGAGTATGCAATCCAATTATAATAGAGAAAGGGAGCCCCAACAAGGATATAATTTTGATAGGGTGCAGGGGTTTGACAAAGGACAACATGCTAGCAGAGGAAAACATGCTAATAGAGGACAACATTTTTACAGAGGACAAAACTTTGAGAGAGGACATCCCTTTGGCTAGAATTTCAATAGAGGACGGGCTGGTGGACAAGGATTTGACAGAAGACAAACACCTAGACAAAACAGGACCTAGAACACAAGGCCAAATAATGGAGGTATTCCCACTCCATTGGATCATACTTCTAATCAAGAAAGGCCTTCTAGTGGTGTGTTTATGGATGAAGCTGCTTTATTAGGATAGTGTAGGCTCCATAAAATAAGTTAACATTTTGAGTTAGACTACCCTGAATTCTAGACAATTACCTCTATCTTTCAGTATGAGGTGGAGAATAATGCAAGTATCCAAGAGTTGGTACCATATACTCCTTATGACTCACCTATGCTAGTGTTAAACCATGCTCCTTTCCAACGAAGTGAGGAGAATGGACCTGAAGAAGAATCCAACCGGTCTAAGAAGGAGGCAGATCAAGTGTGCAATGGAAATGAGATTACACAATTTTTTAATGAAAATATTGAGAATGATAATGGTCCCTTGGACGAAGAAGAGACCTATATTAAAGAGGTGCAAACATTCCAATGACCAATTAGGAAGTATGAATTAAGAGATCTGCCAAATAGATGCCCGCAAGCTAGAGGACCTTTCACCACTTCTATCCCTCCAAATAACTTCACCACACCTCTAGATCCCAACGCCAGCAATAATCAAATGTATCCTCATGTGCCTAAATAGTACCTGTCAAAGGAAGGACAAGCACAAGTTGACTCATCAAAAGAAAAGAGTGTTGAAGCAAACAAAGACAAGGTGGTGGAATGTCTCAAGGAGGCTCCTACTGACATGAACACTAAATAGTTGGCTATATATGTGGTAGAAGAACTCAAGAAGCTAAAGGTAAGTCTCTCTACACTTGAATTATTAAGAGTCCTAGCTATTAGAAATGCAGTTTTAGGAGCTTACACTATGAATTCAGTAATGCAAGATATGTCAGTCAGTGGGAGTGTTAATAAGGCATCTAGTTATTAAGTAGTAAAAGATCAGAATCAGGTTCACACACAACTTGGAGAAAAAGGGAAGGAAAAAGATAAAAGTCAAGTTTCTCAAGTTGATACTCCCTAACTTTGCTCCATGGAAGAAAAAAAATTCCATTTTTTATTTTTGTTCGCATATTTGGAAATAATTTGCATAGTTGCTTGCTAGATTTAGGTGCTTCCACCAATGTGATTCCCTTTGCTATCTGTAGAGCCTTAGGCATAACCCCTGTTGTTTCTTAAAAGAAATTTACTCAACTGGATAGAACAAAAGTTAATGTTGTAGGGGAGTTGAACATGATACCTATGCAAATTGCCTCAAACCCCAGAATTCAACAAGTCATCAATATACAGGTAGATGATATACCAAACACTAATGGTCTAATTTTGGGAAGGGATTTCACTTAGGCTTTGAATGGATATGTATCAACCGATAGTCCCATATGTGGCTTCCATGGAAAGGGGTGCCAAACTAGATCAGGATTGAAAGGGAGCCTAGAATGAAATACCAAACACTAATGGTCTAATTTTGGGAAGGGATTTCACTTAGGCTTTGAATGGATATGTATCAACCGATAGTCCCATATGTGGCTTCCATGGAAAGGGGTGCCAAACTAGATCAGGATTGAAAGGGAGCCTAGAATGAAGTATTTGATCACAAAATATCATAATACTTTGAATGAAATATTGATATCAGAGGTTAGCATGGGTAATTATGTGCTGGCATCCCCTATTGGGGAGTCTGATATAGAAGAAATTCTTATGTTGTATACTACACCCATTGATATTACACAAATATGTAGTAGTACTAGACCCCTAGTGGAACCAATTAATGATGATGATTATGAAGATAACCAACTTAGCTTGGATAATTTTCAAGAATTCATTTAGAAATGCATTCAAGATTAGATTCAGTTGTGTAGAGGAATGAATTTTGAAGAATTACTCTTGTGTAATTGGTGTAGAGTTCATAATGCCTCCCCCTTAGAATTGGAATGATGCTTGTGCCAAACAATAGTAGAATAGGTATAGAAGTTCATTAACCCCACTCCAACAATCAGAATTAATATATAGAATATTCAAGTTGATCCCAAAGGAAAAAGTATGGTGTACTCTGAAGAGCCCTATAGTAGTAACAACATAAGAGACAAGATGAAGAAATCTAGAGTTGCTAGCTGTTGGACCCTAAGGTTTGATGGGTCTAAATCAAAGCAGGTGCTAGAGCAGGATTTGAGTTAATCAGTCCAAAAGGTAAGACTTTCTTTGCTACTCACAGAATTCAGTTTCATTGTACCAATAATGTAGCAAAGTATGAGGCTTTGATTCATGGGTTGCTCATGGCACTAAGGAAAAAGGTTAAGATTTGCAAGTCTTTGGGGATTCTGAGTTAGTGGTCAATAAATTTAGAAAGCAATACTCATGTCATGATAGAAGGATGACCAATTATAGGAATAGAGTATGGGACCTTATTGAGGGATTTGATTCTTTCAACATTTAGTTGATACCACAAAGTAAGAACCAAACTACAGATTCCCAGGCTCAGACAGCTAGTACTTTACAGCCTTTGTCTCTCTTTGGATTGAAGAAGTTTATTGTGGAGCTAACTCCAGTACCTTTAGTATCAGACAATGTGACCAACTTTCAAGTATTTGAAGATGACAGATATATTTTGGATTTTATCACTAGTTCAGATGTCTTTACTTCACAGATCATTGATGAAGCAGAAATGGACTTGGAAGGGGTTATTAATTTGAAGACCAATACTATTCCAAGGGGAATGGTGTATCTTGAGAGGATTTTTGATTTGGATAGGGTCATAGATCAAGAGCAAGATGCTAAGGAGTCCATCAATGGTCAATGTGAAACATACAACATAGGGACTCAAGATGATATCAAGAATATCTTCATTGGCATAGTGTGTACTCTAGATGAGAGGAAATGAATTATTGATGCATTATATACATATCAGGATGTGATAGCCTAGAGTTACAAAGACTTGAAGACATATGCCACTTCAATTATTAGACACACCATTCCTCTAAATCCAGGAGCAAGACCTTTCAGGCAAAGGAAAAGAAAAATCAATGCCTTACTAGAGCCTATTATTCAAAAGGAAGTGCAAAAAACTACTCTTAGCTTGTATTATATTTTTGGTAAGACATTCAACCTGGGTTGTAAATCTGGTTCTAGTGAGAAAGAAAAATGGAGAGATCATACTGTGTGTGGATTTTAGGAACCTTAATAGAGCATCCTAAAAAGAGAACTATCAAGTCCCTTCACTGGATGAAGTACTTCAAATTGTTAATAGATCTCAAATGATGTCTTTTCTGGATGGCTTCTCTAGATATAACCAAGTAATGGTGTAGTATGATGGAAGGCATAAAACTTCCTTCACCACAAAGTGGGGGACTTTCTCTTATAGAAGAATTCCCTTTGGCTTGATCAATGCTGGAGCCATATTCTAGAGGGCTATGGACATTTCTTTTAAGGACATAATTGTTAAATGCATCATAATTTATATGGACGATATAACAGTTTTCTCCAAAAGGTGAGGTGATCACATAGCGGATCTGTGCAAATTATTTCAAAGGTGTATAGAATTTGGCGTCTCTCTTAATCCAAAGAAGTGCATCATTGGAGTTACTAAGGGAAAATTGTTGGGACACGTTATTTCAAAGAAAGGTATTTCTATTGATCCTAAATGAGTGGAAGCCATCCTCAAGATTCAGCCACTTGCTAGCAAGAAGGAGATGAAGTCATTCTTTAGAAAAATCAACTTTGTCAGGAAGTTTATCACAGGATTTGCAGAAATAGTCAAGCCATTGAATGTGATGTTGAAGTAGGAAGTGAAAGTTCAATGGAGTAAAAAAGCAAAAGAAGCATTTGAGGAGATCAAAAGGGCCATTGCTGAGGCCCCAATTTTGGTGAGTCTTGATTATGGTAAGCCATTTTACATATATTCATTTGCTTCTAATCACTCTTGTGCTAGCATGTTGACCCAAAAGTATGATCAAGGGAATGAAGACCCCATAAAATTTATGAGTGCACCACTAAAAGATGTAGAACTAAGGTACCCAAGTGTGGAGAAGTAGGCATATGCCTTGGTCAAAGCTGTGAAGAAATTTAGGCATTATATTATGAGGAATAAGGTCTTTGCAATAGTTCTTGATCCTACAGTCAAGCTGCTATTGATGTAAAGTGAACTGGGAGAATGTAGAGCTACATGGGTGACCATGTTCCAGGAGTATGATATTAGGATTCAGCCTATGAAGCTGGTAAGAGGGAAAGGGCTTACTAGAACAATAGCATAAATGGGTCCTGACCTTGCAGCCCAACATTATAATCTTGAAGACGTTTCTCCCAGGGATAGATATGATGATATTATTTACTATCTTTTGAATCAATAGTGTCCAAATCAACTTAATAATTTACAAATAAGAGCATTGTGCTTGAAGAGTGATAGTTTCATGTTGAAGGGAGCTATCCTATACAAAAAGAACCATGAAGGTTTCTACTTAAGATGCTTGGGAAAGCAAGAAGCTGAAAGGGTCATGGTAGAGTTTCATGATAGATATGGCACTAGCCATGAATCTGTACCTTCCAATGCAAATCAGATTCTAAGGGCTGGTTATTATTGGCACATCTTGTTCAAAGACACACACAACCATGTTAGAACCTATCATATGTGCCAAATTGTATCAACTAGGGAGAAGCATGTAGCTCTTCCACTTCAACTAGTTTTTGAGGTAAAACCTTTTGCACAGTGAGGAATGGACTTCATAGGTCCAGTCAACCCACCTTCTTTTGTAGGCCACAAGTATATTCTTACTATTACTGATTATTTTACATGATGTACTGAGGCTCTTGCATGTAAACAATGTAATTTTGAAGTGTTAATCAATTTCATCGAATTAGGTATTATCAATCACTTTGGATGTCCTTTGTCTTTAGTTTATGACAATGGTCCTACATTTGCATCATTGAAATTTTCTAACTAGGCCTTTGATCATGTGATCACAATAAATTTTTCATCTAATTACTATCCACAAGGAAATGGTTTGGTCGAGTCTTCCAATAAGAACCTATTAACATTCATTTGTAAGCTATTAGAGAAGAATCCTAAGGATTGGCACACTCAACTTAGATTTTCTCTCTGGGCAGACCGTACAAGACATAAGACCTCCTTGGGGACCTCTCCTTACCACCTTGTGTAGGGTCTGGAACCTGTATTCCCCATTTAGTTGAAAATACCCACTTTACAGTTCATTAATGAATATTATGATGGAGGGGACAAATGTGAAGCACTGCTGGCTGGTGTTACACCAACAAAAGAAAGAAGAGATGAAGCCTTAGAAAATTTTTTCCAAACATCAAGGTTAGCCAGTCAAAGATGGTTTGATAGAAGAGGCAAGGTAAAAGCCTTTCAATCTATGAGCTTGTTGTTTCTCTACTAGCATAAAGCCCATGATTGAAAGGGGCATTGAAAATTTGACAAACTTTGGCTTAGCCCTTATATATTTTAGAGATTTTGAGAGATAATGCTTTTCACTTGAAAACCCTCAGGAGAGGATATCCACTACTATCAATGGGTAGTACACAAAACATTACTTCAATCTAAGCTATTTATAGCTCTTTTCTTGTACATAGTTAGAGTGATTTCCCTTTTGTTTGCTTTGTTTGTTTTGTTGTTGTTGGTTAGTTTAGGTTTCTTTTGCTCGCTCTTACTTTGGGGGGTTCCTTGTTTCTTTAGATTGTGTTACTTTTGCATAGCAATCATATTATTATCTAGGATTGTTCTAAATATTTCTCCTACAAACTTTCAAATCATTTTCTAGAATTAGGAGTTGGTGAAAGTCCTTTATTTGGTGTCATATGTATTAAGTGTTTTGAGTGGATAAGTAATGGGATTGAGTTAAATATGGAATGTATTTGGGTCTTACATTTTTACACAAATCATTTAAAATTCCAAGATTGCATATAGTCCTTATGAAGTTGGCTTAGGTGAAAAATATTATATTCTGCTTCAGCGCCACTGTGGTTCTCAACCCTAAGTGTGAACTTCATTGTTCATAGGTTGAAATAAAAAAATGAAAAGAAAATAAATAACAAAAAGAAGAAAAAGAGAAAATGTTGAAAATCAAAAGAATGAATTCAACTTATTAGGAGTATCTGATTATCTCTATCGGGGCTATGGATTCCTGGTTGGTAGTAGAGCTATGATTGGGAGGACCATAGTGATAACCTCATTGGGGCTATGGATGCCTGACTAGCAGCGAGGCTCTTTCTAGGATGCTTTTGGAGTTAGAATCTTTATGTAGCCTAATCTGACCAAATTTGGTTCTTATTACAACTAAGGAAGTGGGAATGAATACATATGCACACACTTTGACCCTAGTACAAGAAACATTTTCTTTCCTATGAGTTTTGAAACTCTACCAAATTGGTGACCTAACATGAGGACTAAAACCAGAGATTCTAGGTTCTTGATTCTTGTTTGTCATTGAAATGCTCTAGAGCATTTTCCCAGCAGGAGTCACCATTTATTGTGCAATTTTCGCACACACGCCCCATTGAAAGCAGGGACCCTCTTTTGCTTTCATTTTTGGTGTTTTGGCCCTTTGATTTTTAGAATATGGTTGCCTTGGCATGTGTCTAAATGATCATTCTACTCGTGCCAATTCCCCTTTTGAGGAAATACTTTGAAATCCTATATTCTAGGATATTTTTAGGTTTTTATATGTTTTTGGGAAAATTCCCTCTAGGAAGAATTCCCCAAACACCTTGAAAACCCGACGAATGCTACTTTACATTATTTTTGGAAATTCTAGGACTTTGCGGAATTACATCTTCCTTGGATTTTCCCGAAATTCCAACGTGCCTTCAGATTCCTGAGCCTGTTGTCTTTTCATCGCATTTATGTCTCCTGTACGATCTTGCAATTTTCTTTTATTGGATTTAACTGGGATTTATGATGAGAATTTGTGTCATTTTCCTTGTTGTGAGATTTGAGGAGCTTGATTTTGAGTTGCTACTGCTGGATTATGCATTTGAGATTGTGATCGATCGTTGCAGTAGAGTTTTCTGGTGATCACTTGCATTCTACTTGGACTTCAGGGTTTCTCACTGGCTACTATTATTTTGATTTCTTGGTTCTCATGGTATGTAAATGCTACCTTCTCTTTTAATGAAAGAATTAAATTGCTTCATGGTTTGTTTGTGTATGCTTTGAGTTGAGATTTTGATGTGGTAGAGTTGAGTAGCAGGGCTAGAGTTTCTGATTTTAGTTTGATGCCCTTCCCTATAGCTCACATTGCTTTCCTTCTACTTGATTTTGATTCAATGTGATTAATCATTGCTATGTTTGATTCTTATTTCAATTTCGTGCTTTCCTATGTCGAGCTTTAGTTTAACCTAGAAATCCATGACCTTTGATGAGATCACGTCCTGGGTGAATTGAAACCTTTCGTTTATAATCCAAATTTGATAGTCGCCTTGTCTTAGTAAGGTTTTAGGGAGTTTTCAAGAGGATTAGTGGAATGAAAGGGAAAGTTGGGATCCAATCTATGCTATCATAGCGATTTCTTAGGGTTTACCTTGTTGAAATCATTGCTCATATTGATTGGATCTCATTTAGATCGATTAGAAACCTAGATTTTTCATCTTGCACTTTAGACGAACTGAATCAAAAACTAAATCCCCAACTTCCTAATTATTTGATTGATATGGGTGAAATCCTGACAGAGTCAAAGATTCAGGTTTTTGAACATCTTGCGGATTTTCCTTACTTTAGGAATTTTTTGATTTTCCATCACTTTATCAATTTCCCAAAAATATACTTAAAACATGGAAATTATGCTGACTTCATGAAATTTTGTTTCCTTGGGATTTTATCGAAAATTCTCTATCCCTTCATTTTCTTGAAATCTTTGAACTCCTACCATTTTTCGTAGATTTTTGTCCCTAACAAAATTCTCTAAAATCTTGTTGAAAATGAGGAATTATGAGATAGCGTGAGTTATTAGTTGATGATTGTGCATCATATGATCAATTTGAGTATTTAAAGATGATTTGTGTTGTTTCTTAGCTGATGATGGTTGATTAAATGATTGTTGGAAGTTTTTTGTGCTTGTTTTGTTGAATTCCATCTAACCTAGAATTTCTCAAAATTCCTCTTTGGCCTAAATTCCGTGAGAGAACTAAAAACCCAAACTTTGAAAGAAGTAATTCTTATGAGATTTTAAGGGATTTTGTTCATTATGGGACTTGTCTTAAGGATGAATTTGTAATTTCATGATGGACTAACTTGGGTTTCATGCTGTGATGGATCTTTATTGTGGTCTTTTTGTTGAATGCAGGCTTAATAAAGCAAGACCGTTGTTGGAAGCACCAAGGGCATGGTGATGGACCCAAGTGATGAGGGAGCCTCTATTTCTGAGGCCAAGAGGATCAAGTTGGACAAGAAAAGAAAGGTTCCTGAGAGAAAGTTGGTTTCCATTTGGTCAGAAGTAGCAAATACCAATGTTGGGAGATGGGATTATGAAGAGTTCAAAGGAAGAATGGCAGTGCAGAATCCTTCCCTATTAGCTAGTAGACTGGTGAACTTTGAATTGGCTTATGTGGTTGGTTTCCCCCCTATGGTGCAATGCTATGAGCTAGTCCTAGAGTGTGCCAGGAATTATGATTCAAGTACATAGAGGATAATTGGTCCACAAGGAAGGGTGTTTTCCAATTTCTCTCATGTCTAAGTGGCCTAGATATTTGACATGCCAGATAGGACTCATGTGATGGGGCTTGATCTTGACATGGCCAAGAGACACTATATGGATGATATAGATAAGGCTCTACAAGTTACTAATTCTTGGTTGGAGAAGCCTAATCCACACTACTCCAAGTTTCCTAAATAGTTGCACAGAGCCAAGTTCAGATCAGAATACTATGATGCAATCACTCTCCTTAGAAAAGTGATGGGTTTGAAGACTGAAGGAATGTTTGAGAATTGTATATTTTACATCATAGTAAGCATGGAGCAAAATTTTGATTATCATTGGTCAGGTATCATTAGTGCCAAGATTCATGAGCAATTGTGCAATGTCTTATAGACTAAGAGCTTCACAATGACTTCTTATTTGGTCTATGCCTTGGCAAGATTCCATCCATACAAGGGGTTGAGTGCACGAGGAATCTTTGGCCAAGATGTTATTTATGAGGTTTATCCTCAGTTGCACTTGGACAACTCAAGCTATAGGAGGGTGAATGATGCATTCACTATGTATATCACAAGATTGTTGCAAGGGGAAGAGCATGTAAGGATCTCTAATGCGGCCAAGGAATTGATACAGAAATATGGAGAATGGTTTATACAAATTCCTACCTTCTCATACATCAGGATTGATGGTTTCTAGAGGGCTCCTTATAGGTTACCAAGATATCCAATAGACCACATCATACTTCTGAAGTAACTAGGAAAATTTTGGCCTTTGATGATATTGTGAAAGATATGCATAAGACTAGCTTAGGAGGTGACTGTGTTGAGGATAGGAGTCCACTTGAGTTTATCCTTCTATGATTACAATACACTTCTCGACAAAGAAGTGAGCACTCCTAGGTTTGGAATTCCACTCCAAAGGGCTAGATTTGATAGGGCGAGGCCAAATGAGGAGCTAGCAAAGGAATTGCCACAATAATGATGACATTGAAGACTATTGGGATAATTCCAAGAATGAGTTTGAGGTTGGGAGGAAAAGATTCTCTAATTTCAACGATCTAATTGGGCTATACAACATCAAGGCTATCCACGACCAGCTTAGGGAGGTGGTGAGGGAAATAATTTAAAGGCCATGACTATGATTCCATGAACAAATCCATAGTTGAGATGGCCAGTTAGAGGGAAGAGACAAAGTTAGGAGAAAATCAATACTCTTGTGATTAAAATATACAAAGTTATGAAGCTCAAGCATAAGATTTTGGAGAATTTGAACTGATGAAGGAAAAGAGTACACATATGATTTGATGGGAGATTTTGAATCCCACTCCACCTCTGAAGAAGAAGAGCCAGATCGAAAGGGAAAAGAAAATGTAGGTTCTCCTTTCAAGATAAAGATCAAGGGTGCTCAAGCAAAGGTTAAGAAGGAAAAGAAAAGGAAGCCTCATGCTAAGAGGAGGAATGTTACTTCTAAGGAGAATACATATGCTCAGGAGGAGGAGCATGAAGAAGAAAGGGAAAAGGATATTCTTCATGTGCCCAAAAGGAGAAGAATAGTGAGATTATCTCAAAAGAAGAAGCAATCTTCCAAGGGAGAGGATGAAATTGACACTCTAGTAGTGAATATGGAGAGATCAGGAGAGAAAACACAGGTATACACAAGAAGATCAAGAACTCCTTCTCCTAAGGATAGTGTTCCAAAGGGGGATATTCCCCCAGCTGCCCCTACTATAGAACAACATGATGATGTATGTTGGAACTGTAAAACTCTAGTGATTTTACATATTGTCTACATTTATAATTTTCCAAGTGAGTCTCACCTTGAATGCATTTCCCTCTCTTTGTGCATATTTTCTCCATATTGGCCCATGTTGCTCCATATCTTTCATCGTGTCATGCATTTTTCACATTCTAGTCTGTGTCGGCATGACAATATCAGGGTCTCCCCAATCCGTTTTTCTACTTGCAAACGTCTGTGTTGCCTATCAGCAAGATGTTTCAATTGTCATGGCGATTGGCTTTCATCTACTGGAAGTTATTGACATAGCTTTCATGTTGTTTTGGCAACAGGAGGATACATATTTCAGCAGGAGTTTGGGTGTCAATGTAATGTTATAACGAACTTGCTTTGTCTTACCGATTTGCTTGTGCGGGTCTCCTTCGACATGAGTCATGGTTTTCGGTATTGGGTCTTGGCGAGACCTTATTGTCTCACTGACCGGCAGTGGAGGAATTGGCTTATTGGTGAGAGACTCTTCTTCAAAGTAACATCATAGTGATCTTCCTTTGTCTTTCCGATCAGCAACATAATGATATACTCTTTGATAAGACTCATGTGCGTCGGGGTGTGGTCATAGCGAAAAGGTCGGGTCTTGCTGACAATGTTTAATGAATGGATTTCTTTCGGTGTGAGAATGGCTTTCTCTTGGCGATCATGTGTGCTTGGAGCTTTTGGCATAACAATATACTCTACATGACATCTCACCAAGGGTTGGATGTTATAGCAACATACATGGAGCAAATAGGCTTGTTGGTGAGTTTGGGCTTATGTCACAGTGATTGATATGTTTCGTTTGGCCTTTTCACTATAGCTTGGGCAATCTCTATAAGTTCTCCTTGAGTGCGATCTGTCACAATGACAATGAATCAAATGAAAGATGCTTCTTAGTGAGAGTTTTCTCTTGTCTTAGTGTTGGCTTTTAGTGTGACATAACAATCTACATGAGGTCTCTCTGACAATGGAAAGTCACAGTGAAGGCGAGCAATAACACGGAGTGATCAATGATTGAATTGCCTTTGGCATACTTGTAGGGATATCTCAGCAAATGTTTAATACATATTTCAAATGTTGTTGGCTGACATGTATATGTTTGATTACCGTTGCAGGCCAACATGGATTTGCTTGAATTCTACAGTGCCTGACTTGTGCTCGAAATGTTTTATTTTCCTAATGCTGGTGTATAAATATGCACCCCAATTGTAATTGAATATCATCAGATTTTAGATTAGAAACAATAGGTAGAGATGGATACAGTAGAATAATTTTCTCATGTCAGAGACCATGGTGCATGTTTTTCAAATGGCGATTTCAATGAAATTCAGCTGGTGTGGCAGTTTATTTTTGGTATCAATTGTATGTTGAGTTTGTTGAAAAGTATTGCTAAGTTGTCTCCATTTTGATTCTTTCTGGTTGTTTAAATTGACATAACAAGTTTATGTTTAGTTTTTCAATGCACATTTGTTGTATCTATGTGATTAATCTATTGGTTCTCTCAAGCAGAGATTAAATCCTTTTTGTTGATCACAGTAATCAGGAAGACTCGTATGGATTATTAAAGTAGAGCTTAATAGTCATAATCATGCATTGTTTATATAAGTTATGAATAGATCATATGCCTGCAATTTGATTTTCTACCAGAATAAGTTGTCCACTTCTATTTCATTTGACTCCACATACCTAATAAGGCACTGGTCTTGGCAATTTCATCATTTGAATTCATTCAGTTTCATTATATCTGTTAGTTGAACATTTTAAGATTTAGATTATAAATTGCTATTGTTGTCAGTTTTGATTTCATTTGTTCACTTTCATCTGCCATTGTGGACAAAGCATTTCAGAAGGATAAATCATTAATTAAGTTTGCTTCATTCAGAGAGGTACACCCACCCAAGGTTTAGCAGCACCTAAAGAGTAGAAGGTTGAGTTCTCTTGACATTGTTTGTTATCCTAAAGCGTATCAAGAGATTGGCAGCCTCTTGAGGCATTCAACCTGTGTTTTTGAGAGATAACAAATTGGCGACTTCGCTAGGGACTATATCAGAAAAGTCAGTTGAAGACCATCATATAGAGTTAGTGAAGAAAATATTTGTAATTTGAGAAGTTTTAGAAAAGGTGATTCCACTGGGAAAAGATCAGAAATAATGATTTTCCTACTTTTGGAAAAGTAAGCTGTGACTCTAAAAGAAACATTGCATTTGTTCAAAAATGAATGGAGGAGGATCTCAGTTCAGGGGAGGTCATGTTGGAGCTCCTCATGGTTAGTAGTATGTGCCATATCATCATTCACAATACAATGGTCCACCATACCAGCATCAGTACCCACCTAGCGCCCCCCCTCATCAATACACAACAATGATTAGACAATTTGATTTGCAGGGATTCAATTATCCCCTTATCCAGTGGATAGCAATTGGAGAAGTATTGTTCCAAGGTTTACTGGGAGTGATGCAGTCACTGCTAAAGAGCATCTAAGATGTTTCAATGCTTTCATCCAAGATTTGATATGCCATATGAAGATTTGATATGCATGAGGCTATTCATGATATCACTTGTTGAAGATGCCAGGGATTGGTTCAATAGCCTACCAACAATCTCTATTGATTCTCTCCAAGGGTTTCAGGATCAATTCCTCGAGCAATATGGGAATCTAGGTGCACCAAATGCTACTCTTCATGAATTAATATGGATTCAGAAAGATCAAAATGATACAGTTTATGACTTTATCGAAGGTTCAATAAATTGCAAAATAAGATACCTCATGGATCAAAGTTGCCAGATTTTGTAGCACTGAGTGTTTATTTGAATGCTTTTGATCCTAAAGCAGGGTATGAATTAATAAATAGATTCCTGAGAGATTTGGTTGAGGCACAGAAGATGGCATAGACAATTGAAAACAATAGGAGGGCTGCAGGGATAATTGTTAAAAGAGACAATCCTAGGGTTCCTCAGCAAAGCAGCAATTATTAGTACCAATAGGAGAATACTTACAAAAATGAGAGGCTGAGGTTGCATAACATGCCTTATAATACAGACTGGAAGGACAAAAAACCTATAACAGCTAAGACTGGAAGTGAGAAGGCTCCTGATCCATTGAAAAAGGGAACCTACATCATAAGTAACAATTATTTCTATGAAGTTTGTGATATGCCACATTCCCCAGATTATTGTGTTGTAGTGCAGAGAATGCAAGAAGAGGGAATGCTAATGGGAAACAATGGAGAGGATCACACAGTATTTTTGACTTTAGATACTTTTCACCATGTTGTGGAGAAGTGCTCATCTTCAAAGGATGAAGGTTATCAACATGATGTTTCAAATCATAAATACAATGTTCATATGCCTAAACAGTAGGTCCTTTTCGACTCTGAAGAAGATTATACAGTGCCACATTCTGTTGAGGTTCCTACTCAATGCAGTATGAGGAGACATACTAAGGAAGAGATAGAAAGACTAACTGTTGTTACGGTTGAAGAATAAAAAGGTTGTGATAGGGAAAGCAATGCATGTTGTGAGGAATCTAGTGAATATTCTGATTCTGATGATGAACCTGAGGATTTTGATCTATAGTCAAGGGATTCTTCTACCTCTTATGAGGATCATGATGAAGTGGCAATGGGAAATGTTGATTCATTTGATAGTAAGTATACAATATCTCTGGCTGCAGTTGAAAGTTATGAATATACATTTGATCATGATGAGGTTTGTACATCTGAAAATGATTTCCAAGATTTTTCAAACCCATTGTATGATGAAGAGATAAATGAAGATCAGACAATTTTTTGCCAAGGTGTGTCTGTGAATGAGTTTTAGGTATTTTCAAATTCACTTTATGAGAAAGAGGAGGTAA
>VDFB02347569.1:0-24777 GCA_007258455.2 Sequoia sempervirens | reverse complement strand
TGATTGAGGCATACTTTCCAACAAAATCTCTATTTTAATTTATTCATTTTTTGTTTCATTCATTTCATCAGATATAGCTTAATTTGGTTCATTTAGTGCATTTTCTAAATTCAAAATTGCATTTACAACATTTCATTTTCATCTTGTTGCATAGTGTAAACAACAAACTACCTTGTTTAAATCTCAAAATCTAAGAATGGACAAGTGTTTTAGCAATGTGTGGAAGTCCTTGTTCTCCTTGGTTGGTGTTTACAATTGTATTTTTGGAAATGATCCTAATGCAATTGAACCTACTCAAGCTCAACCAACTCCTAATGAATTTCCTCTTGAAGTTGACATCATTGGAGAAGATGATGCTAGCACGAATGAATTCATGAATGATTGCCTTAACAATCTTGAGAATAATGCATCCTTCTATCCTTCCATGAAACAACCAATACACCTTGAGATGTTTGGTCTTTTACATCCTAAAATTGAGTCACAAACTAATCCTACCCTTCCAACAATGAGTGAATCTAGTTCCTCTAGTCAAGTGCATAGTCATTCATCTTATATTAACAAAGTGACCAACACTCCCATCAACCTAGAAGAGACTTATGGCCAAGGCTTTAATATTTTAACTAACCAAGGATGTGACATAAATAATGAGCATGAAATTCATAAAATTTTAGAGCAAATTCCTATTTAACAAATAAAAGGGATAGAATATCAAGATCCTCCTCCCGACATAAGTGTCCTCCTTGATAAAGAACAACCAATGCCTCACAAGAATGACAAGATCATTTCAGGTCATCCTCAACAAGTTGGTGAATCAAGTGAGAAATAAAAACCTTACAAACTCAAAAAATTGATATTCTTACATACTCAAACAAAAAATGAACGAAAGATGGAACAACTCCTTAAATAAGGTTAGATTAAATTGCCACTTCCTTGTAAAAGTAACATAGCTAAGAAAAGCATGAATTATTGCACATATCATAGAACTCTTGGGCATCTTACTGACGATTTTCATGCATTAAAATTGATATTGAGTGATTTTCACTTTGATGATGATGATTGTTACCAAGTCATCGCATAACATGCATTTTTCTCCTTGCTTTGTAATAGTTGTAGGGTCTTAAAATTCTCACATTACATGTTATACATACATCACAAATCATTCTCTTTATTGTAGGGAGCTCACTCTCATCACCTATCTCGGCTCATCCTTGTCTTGTACTTAGTGGGGGAAAGGGGTTAGTTAGCCTTGTTCTAGTTTTGGCATGTGTTGTGGTCCCTTTCTCTAGTTGTTTTCCTTCCATTTATATTGACTAAGATTGGGATGCGGAAAACCTGCTATAGGTTGATTCGCATGTTCCTTACTAGTCTTTTGCTTTGTTTTTTTTTTAATGTTTCTTTTCTGTGATTGCATGTGCATAATGTGATCACCCATACTAGCTAGAACGTTATATCTGCAGCCAAGGTGATCCATGCAGTTTACAATTTTACCAAACTAGACTTCGGCTAATTTTTTCTAACTAAATCTTCACTTTTCGAGGCACCTATAGCGGCTAAAATGTCGATTTGGAGATGATGCAGACTAGTGATTTGTGACATTTTGTTTGTAGATTCTAAACATTATTTTTTCAAAATTTTTGGAATCAGATTTCACTTCTTTATACATCTCCTTAAAAAACTAGTTTTTAATAATAAGCACCATTTTTAAAGGGAGTGATGCTTACTTGTATACAACATAACTTTTTTTTTCTATGAAGGATAAAATTCTTTTTGAATTTAGATTTGTAACTATGATATCTAGTTCTTTCATTTTGGTTTCAGGTGTTTTATTAGATTTTTTTTTTTTTCTTAATCAAGTTTTGAAGTCAAACCAATTATAATTTAGACATGGAAGTGGACCCATTATCAACAAATTTTTTCCTATATATATCAAAATTCATTTTGTTGGATCAAAGGACTTCCAATATCTAGTGCAGCGATATTTTTCAAAAAAAGCGATAATATGCTATTTTTCCACATGTGTGCAAGATAGAGGCTTGATTTTAGTGAAAAACCTATATTTACAAGAAATAAAAAATAAATATAATAATTAAATTAAATTTATTTAAAATTATACTTTTTTGGGAAGCTTATAATAAGGACTACATAATCAAAAAAAAAAATTAAATGAATTCATTTGATTCCCCAAAAGATAAATCAAATGTGGTTTTTATCAACATTTTGATGGGTGTAAAGGAGACTCCATTATAGGTATGGTTTAAAACTAGTGGGGTTCTATCCAATGGGGTTTGATCTAAGGTGGTTTGATCAAACCCTCTTTAATTGAAATCCTTTAAATGGAAATTTTCAAGGCTTAAATCATTATATTTTCTAAGAATATGTGATTTCAGCAAAAATCAGGATCTCTAAGAAAATATAAACCAATATTGTGGGATCACCCCCCGAAGGATTTTTTTCTTTGCTTTTTCTCTCTTTGTGCCATTCTTCCAATTCTATGGGTATTTTGGGAATGGTGACAATTTTTTGCTTTATGACAATATTGTAGCAAAGACATACTGACCCGGATACATAGATCCCTTCTGTATTTTTGGGGGCAACCCCTCCTTCCTTTTTCATGACCTAGCTATATTTTAAGAACATATGACTTGGCATAGGGCTCTCCGAGTAAGCTATCATGTCTTGGGATGGAACATTGGCTATTTTAAAGTAGTTTCTCACAGTAATAGTGTTAACAACCGCTTTAAAGTGGTGGCATACATCGATGACATCTTTTGACATTTTGCATATTTCATGGTGTGATGTTCTTATTCTTTTGATGTGTCCTTTTCATGGTGGTGTCATTGGGTTTGATGTCCTCCAAGAATGTGATATGTCCAAGCATATGACTTTCCCTTAGTGGAATGATGTGAAGTGAGGCATCCCATAAGTGGCAATCTAATATTCTTGACTTGTCCTCTCTTGGAGACATTAGGCACAATGTTCCCTAAGAAGAAGACCTTACACGAACGAAGTGAGATCCCCTTGAACAAAAACCTATAGACATAATATTCATAAGCATTCAACATTGTGGTGCCTTATCGAAGTTGTTAGGAGGATAAATTTGATATGGTATGGCAGCCTAATATGATTCTCTCATTTTCCACCTTGTTGGGATAATCACCTAGTGGACAGCCTGAGGTTCCACTACCCCAGAGTGAGCATGTGTGTCATTTTCATAGTGGACATTGAGTTCTTCTTGTAAAAATTTTTGGACAAACAAGTTAAACTTGGTTCACATCATGTTGGACAAACTATCAAGGCTTCATCCTTCTCCTTTTCTCAAACAAATAGTTATGTTGGAACGGTTGAATCTTGATCCTTTAGGGTGATCCCCACAATGAAAGTGGTTTTCTGATTTTTTAGCCCAAAGAAATTTGGACCTTGATTTTTAACACAAATGCTTCACATTCGAGGCACCTATAGCTGATTAAACCGTAAGAATTTGAAGATGATGTAAACTATAGTCTTGTCATATTTTATCTGTAGATTCTAAAAATATTTTTTTCAATTTTTTTGGAATCAGATTGCACTTCTTTTTCCATCTCCCACAAAAATTGGTTTTTTTCAAAAATAGCATTTTTAAAAGTGGCCTTAGGTATAATGCATAGCTTTTTTTTCCATGAAGGATAAAATTCTAATTCTTTCAAATTTAGATTTGTAACTTCGATATCTAGTGCTTCCACTTGGTTAGATAGTTTTTTATTGAATATTTTTTCTTTAATCAAGTTTCGAAGTCAATCAAATGACAATTCAGACATAGCGCGACCGTATAACACATAACTTTTACTATATGTATCGAAATTCTTCTTTTTTTTTTTCTTGGGATCAAGGACTTCCAATATCTGAAGATTGCACTCATATTTTTTTTTTTTTTTTTTTTTTAAATTATAATCTTCTATTTTTCCACTTGTGCAAAGCAGAGAGAGTTTGTTTTTAGATTAAGAAAAACCTATATTTAATAAAACATAAAATAGATAGATAATAAAACCAAAACATACTAAAATTATATTCATTGGATGGCACAAGTTAGAAGGCTACTCGATTCCAAGTTTTGTTTCTAAATATTCCCCCATTTTCATCCCCAATCGGAGCTTGAAAGCGTAAAATTTTAGGTTTTTTGTGTGAACACATTAAAAAATTAGGGAAAAAGGGGGTTCGCTAGAACCAGGGGGGTTCTAGCGAACCAGGGTTCATTTGAACCCCCACTAATATGCATTTTTCCTTTGTTTTTTGGGCAGGAAATGTGGGCCCAATAGTTAATGGGTTGCTCGAACCCTATGTTCGGTTAACCCCTTTATGGTTGGTCGAACATGTAGGTTCATGCGAACCCCTAAAACCAATTTTTTGCCATGGGGTCGTTTTCTCAATTTTTCGTCCTCCATCAAATTGTAAACCACTATTATGGCTTCACCCTTGGTTTTCTTGGTCTTTGATAGTGTATGATTGTGTATCTTTTTCATTATTGCATACATAGGTGTTTTGAATATCTAATTTAGTGTGAGTTTGAAATGAGATCATACTCGATCACTAAAGTGGGGGAAAAATGTAGTGTCAAAAAAAGTAACCCTTTTTCACACTTTATTTGGGAATGAATAATTAATAATAAATGGACTAAATTGTGCCTTATTTAGGGTGTTGTAAAGTGTTTCTTTACACTTTAATACTAATCTAAGGCTTTATTAATTAATTGAGGTTAATTTGAGTTTGATTGGCCCCTTTAATTCAAATCCAAGCCTTATTTATTGCATTTTCCAAGGGATAAAATATGACACTCATTAATGAAATTACACAACACTTAATTTTGCAAGGAATCTATCCTGGGATGTTAACTTGTGACCCTTTTTTGGCATGTTATTTCATAATCCCCTGAAACATGTCCTAGTTAAGTATGCTAGGACCTATTCGCCTTATGAAGAATGGGTCCTCCTTAACTTAGGACACCCCTCTTGGAACATATTCTTGGCGGGATTTTAATAATTTCAAATTCAATATTTGATGTTATCTTGTGTTATTTGAATTTAAGGATTAAATCTTAAGTTAAGTATAAATATAAGGTTATTTCACATAGTTTCACCTAGAAAATTCAAGTTATCATAAGATCACTTTCAAAAGAGCATTATAGAGCATTCAAGAAGGCATTAGATTATTGAAGTTTTATTGCAACAATCAAAGATCCAATTCATCATGTCAAAGTTATGCATGTTGTTGAGATAATGTGTTGCTGTAGAATTGGTGATCAAATTCAAGTCTTCAAAGCCATTATCTTATGTCAAGTTCATGATCAAGATCTACATACATTGAGGTCACTTCATGCTAAGTTTTAGATTCGCAATCCAAGGTTCAATTGAGGATTGGTGAGGTGTAGTATTACATTGTTCATTCATCTTTCTTTTCATGATTATTTCATTTCAAGGTTTAATTACCAAAATGGGATTTTACCAAGGAAAACCCCTATTCCCTAGCAATCAACATTTTCTCCTCTTTGATGTGTGATTGCAGGTTTTAGATTGAATATCAAGTGGAGAGCAAAGTTTTCAAAGTTGTAAAGTTGTAAAAGTTGTCATCTTTATTGCAAGATCAAAAAAAATATTCTATAGAATTCATTTTCGAATTTCAAGAGCTGAACAACTGGGATCTAGGAGTGTAGACATTGAAGAACAAAACCCAGAAATCACTTTTCTAGAACCCTAGTAGGAACCCATTCGCCACTGGGAAAATGAGTCCTCGATGAGGCCCGAAATATAACTTTTTCAATGAGGTGCACATCATTTTAGCATCTTAAAACCTACCTTTTTACTATTATAATAGTTAGGTTTCTTTTCTGATTATTATTTATTCATTTTATCCCTCATTATTGAGTGAAACATCAACTCAAAAAGTAGGTGTATCCATTTGATTAACCTCATGTGTGATACCAACCTCTTTTTCTTTGTTTCAAATGTAACATAATATTATAATACAAATGGATGCCTTACATGCATGAGATGCTACCAATGCTTTTCCATTGTGGTGGATAAAGTGAGCATGACCGATCACTTACTCATCTAACTCATAGCACCATAGAATGAGCTAAAAACATAACTATCGATATACCTTCTATTATCACCATATTCTATTCAATATAAATCTACATAATCCTTTATGAATAGGGTATTGATTCCTTGAAACTTCACCATATTAACATAAACAATACTCAAAATCACCCTATAAATACATGAATATCCTCTTCATTGTAACCTAACGTTTCCATCCAACATCATCCATATAATTACTCAAGACTCCCACTACTTGGGATATATCCTCAATTATTATCCTAAGTATATTATCATAGGGGACTACACTCATGTCAATTTCTTAATAGAGTATAAAATCTCACCAAATGTATTCCCTTAACCTATTAATTACCTTTGATAAAAATTATTATTTTTAACTCTCAATGTTACCATTAAAACTCAACTATTTCTTCAATACTCATGTGTAGCTAATGGGTTTACACCCTCCAAGAAACTAAACTAAGTCCCATGTATCATTTTTCCATAATGTAAGAATCTCATCCATAGCCAATTTCTAGAACTCACAACTATTTTTTTCCATTACCTCTTTAAGTATTTTAGGATCAACAATGTTAGTTGAGAAACCAAATTATTGATAATCAAATTTAAGCCTAAGGTATATATTATTTATATCAAAGAAGTTAATCCTAGTGTAATGCAATATTAAGAAATAAAAAAATATAGTAGATAATATATGCATAATGTGAGAATTTAAATAATTTTACACACTCATAGACACCATAAGATAGGTCTACTCATATGTTCTTTGTATATTATAATATTTTTACCACAAGAAATTATATATACCATATATGCTCAGATAGCTTCTCCCATTTATACATTCCTTTTCTCTTGTTTATTACCTTTTCCATTTATTATCATTATATGGCTCATATATGTATATGAATAAATAAATATATATTTCCCTCTTCCTTGAAATATCTCTTGGATGTGCTAAAGAATGTAGCACATGATGCTATTTGTTACTACAAATATCTTCTAGTTACTATTGGTTTATCATGTTTGTGGTTCCTCACTTACTAACATCCTTTTGGAGCCTAATACATTGTCTTGTCCTCAAGACATTCTTCTCTATCTAAGTGAGCTTCTACGGTTTGAGATATTTATAAGTATCCTTTACCAAGTCATACATGTCCTAGTTTGTTATCATATGTCGAACTTTTTTTCTATGGCTAAAAAATATACTCTTTCTTTTGCAATCACTAAGATATTTGGTTCCACAAATGTGGGAATAACTTGTACCTCATAGATAAATTTAGGTAATTATACCAAATACATATTTTCTTCCAATCCCAACTCCTTAATTTGTGTTATTTTCCTTATTATTTATTTAATTACCTAGGTATACTAGTCTTATATATTCTAGAGTTGTTGATTCTATGTTCTCTCTAAATCTACCATAGATTTGTAACTACTTGAGGATTGTAAGGTTTGATATTTGAAGGAATATATTTGATTATTTTGAGGAAAATTAACTTGTATCTAGTTGGTGCAATAGTGATATAACATAGATATATTATTGCAAGTGTCCTTCAACTTCTTTAATTATTTTTTATATTAAAAGTAGCAAAACAAGGGTTATGGCCTAGAAAAACAAACCCAAAGGTTGATAAACAAGTCCAATGGCCATAAAAAAGACATTAAAAAATTCTTTACACCAAAAGTAGCAAACAAAAAGGAGATATCAGAGAAAAAAAAAAAATAGAGGCCTAGCCAAAGACTTGACCCCAATCATCAATGAGGAACTTTAAAATTTCCTTGTGACTCTCGCCCTTGTCTCCAGCCTTCTTGAACTCCTTATCTTGCAACATGAATAGAGTATTGGCCAACTTGTGCATAAATTTGGAACTAAACTTGGAGAGGCTCACCATCTTCTTCTCTAGTTCCAAAACCTTCCCTTTAATTTCAGCTAGCTTTGTAGTTATGGAAGCACAATGGGGGAAATTATGTGTCACACCAAATAGGTCCAAAGGGGTGGTGTCCATGCAAACCTATTGCATGGAATGGCTACTACACGTATTCTCAGAGCCTTTTGAATCAAAAACTTCATCCTCCTCTTCACTAGTAAAACTCTCCTCATGCTCTAGACCATCCTCCATCACCTCTTTGTCAACAGGTTTTGATTGGATCACAATTTTATTAGATCTTCTGAGTTGTGATATTCTAACCTCCTTCGCATGCGTGTCCATAGGTTGCTCCTCATTGGAAGTATCAAGATTGACCTCCTCAATCAATATAGGAGTGTAGGAAATTTTTTGCTTTTTGGTGGGAGTATTTTGAGACCCTTCCTAGTCCCTTTTTCTTAAACCCTTAGTAGGAGTGCTATTCTCAAGGTCATAGAGATCTTGAGCTGCCTCAGTTTGACCATAACTAGGAGTCTTTGGTGATGGTTTACCACTAGTGGGGTTAGGATAAATGATGGACAAAGGGGTATCATTTAGAGAGGGGGATTCACAAAATTCATAGCAAGTGGGGAGGCATGGGTAGCGTCCAAGTTCTTAATGGGTTTATTTTTTCCTTTAGATTTCCCTAGGATAGCCAAGGTGGTTACTGTTAGGGGGGATTCAAAGGGTAAGGGTTCCTCAATTAAAATAGCCTTAATTTTCTTAAGAGGGCAAAAGGCAAGGTGTAGGTGATAAAGACACAGAATGAACCCTTGGTGCAGGGGAATGGGGGATTTATTTAAATACCAATACATAACAACATATTGCACTAATATATACCAACTTTAATCATAAAAGCTAGTAAAAAGAGCCAGTTTGAAGGTGCTACCACAATAATGGGTTACACTTTCTGGGACATCCTGATTTTTCCTAAAATCACATTTTTGAAAAAATATAATGATTTAAGCCTTGAAAGGTTCCATTTAAAGGATTTTAATTGAATAGGGTTTGATCAAACCCCCTTAGATAGAACCCCACTAGTTTTAAACCATACCTATAATGGAGTCTCCTCTACACCTATCAAACTACTTATAAAAAAACCACTTTTGATTTAACTTTTGGGCGATCAAATGAATTCATTTAAAATTTCCATTCTATAAGTATGTAGTCTTATTATAGGCTTCCAAAAAGTATAATTTTAAATATATTTAGTTTTATTATTATATTTATTTTTTATTTCTTGTGAATGTAGGTTTTTCAATGAACATCAAGGTCTTTGTTTCCCACATGCGAAAAAATAGGAAAATAGAGAAAAAAATTCTAAAAAATACATGTCCTCTAGGTATTGATGTCCTCATTCCAACCAAAAAAAAAATTGAATTCTAATACATACAAAAAAATTGATGCTCTTTATAGTACACCTATGTCTAAATTGTAATTAATTTGACTTCAAAATTTAATTCAAAAAATTAATAAAATATTATGAAACCAAATGCATCCTCTAGATATAGTAGTTACAAATCTAAAATAGAAAAAAATAGAGTTTTATCCTTCATAGAAAAAATTTATGTGGTTTATAGTACACATCACTCTTTAAAAATGGTGTTTACTGATAAAAACTAGTTATCGAAGGAGATGGAAAAATAAATGTAATTTGATTCCAATTTTTTTTTAAAAACATATATTTAGAATCTACAAACAAAATGTCACAAGTCACTAGTTTTCATCATCTTCAAATTCCTCATGGTTTAGCACCTATGGGTGTCCTAAAATGAATATTTAGTTCAAAATGTTCATTTCAACGTCAAGTTTAGCCAAAAAGTGTAACCCACTATTGTGGGATCACTAACGAATCTTGGAATTTGAATTTTGAGTATTTAAATTATAGGTTTATTCTGGTGGATCAAAAGATCAATCTCTAGTGGTGTACAAATGAACCTAGGTAAAGAAGTGATAATCTTGAGGCAAGGAATTTATAAGAGGGGGTGTGAGCATAACTAATAATGAGGGTAAATGGTGAATGTATATGAATAATAATAAGTGGTAGAAAATATGAAGTATAGGAATTGAGACACGAGACAAACTAAGGGAAATATTTTGTAACATATTGATATGTAATTATTTAAGACATTCCACCAAAATGGGAATAAAACTAAATGAAAAATTGCATGGGTATGCAAATTTCACCATTACATTTTACCCCTACTTTTATTTGAGTTTGAATCTAACATAAGCATGCATTTCAAAATATGGTTATTCTCAACTAGCATAAAAATTAATTTTGTATACATTCATAAAAAGGATATACAATCCATGCAAAGTAATATATCATTTTGTATGTATTGTGTGCTCCTTGGTATGAGCACTCCATTGAAACTTACAAATTAGAAAATATATGGAATGAGTAGTCTATCACATATTTAAAATAGGCCAAAATAACAAGTTGCTCCAACTATATATGAAAATGGAAGAAATAGACTAAGGATATGTTGTAAGTTTGTGTTGTCATTAATTTCAACAGATCTTTGTTGTTGCATTGATGTCAACCTATGAAGATGCTTTGATTGGTTGCATTAATTTTCCACTAGTAGTCTCACTGATGTCAACCTCTAGTGTTGCTTTGATAAGAATATGTTAGTGGATGTTCAACATCCTGTGTGGTTGAGATGTTGAGAAAGTGTTCCAGATGTTGAGATGGTGTTTGTGGTGCTTGGTTTCCAAGTGCTTTTGAGAAAATTTAAATAAAACAGGAAACAATGTGGTAAAGAGTGTTCAGTGTGGCAAAGTAGTGTTTAGTGTTTTGCTCTGCATTTCTTCATGGTTGAATATCTACTTGTTTGGCTTAGATATGTTGATCAGAGGTGTTCAGAGGTGTTATATCATGAATTTTAGGTCCTAGATCATTAAAAAAAAGTTGTGTTCACCAGTGTGTGAACTATGATGTAGTTTTGTCTGGGAGAAATGGTTTTTCTCTACATTTCTTTGTGTTCTGGTTTCTGGTTTTGTGGATCTGGAAGTGCGATTATATTGTTCATATCTATCTTCAGTCTAAGTTTTTTTTAATTTTTGGTGCTCTGCAAGGTTGGATTCACGAGTTGCAATGTGTAGAAGGTTAACTGGGTATACAAAATGAATATATCTTTTAGGTGTATGATGTTGCAAAGGATTTTTTGGAATTCAAGGTGTTGATGGAATACTCTAGATTGTGTCTAAGTGTTTTGTGTGGTCCGCAAATTGTCTTTGGATTTGAGGAAGCATATACTTAAATGTTTAATGGTGTTAACACAGGTTCAACTAACCTTGGGTGTTTACACTAATTATGGATATTCTTTGATGTTTTTGGAAGTGTGGTGTAGCATGTGGGTGATCCCACAACAGTAGTTTACACCCTTTGGGACATCCTAATTTTTGTTGAAATCACATATTTTTAGAAAATATAATGATTTAAGCCTTGAAAAGTTTCATTTAAAGGATTCTAATTGAAGAGGGATTGATCATACCACCTTAGATCAATCCCCCTTGGATAGAGCCCCACCAATTTTAAACCATACTTATAATGGAGTCTCCTTTACACCTATCAAAATGTTGGTAAAGAACTACTTTTGATTTACCTTTTGGGGGATCAAATGAATTCATTTTAAATTTATTTTTGTAAGTATGTAGTCATTATTACAAGCTTCCCAAAAAGTATAATTTTAAATATATTTAATTTTATTATTATTATTTTTTTATTTCTTGTGAATGTAGGTTTTTCACCGAAAATGAAGCTCTATGTTTTACACATGTGGAAAAATAGTAGATTACCAAAAAAATCTGAAAAATATGTCCATGCTAGGTATTGATGTCCTTGATCCAACAAAAAAAAAAAAAATTAGATACATACAAAAAATTTATGTTGTATATAGTCCTCCTATGTCTAAATTGTAATTGGTTTGACTTCAAAACATAATTAAGAAATAAATATTCAATAAAACACTATGAAACCAAATGAATGTGCTAGATATCATAGTTGAAAATATAAATTTGAAAAAAAATAGAATTTTGTCTTTCATAGAAAAAAAGTTATGTTGTTTAAGGTGAACATCACTCTTTAAAAATTGTGTTTATTGTTAAAAAAATAGTTTTTGAAGGAGATGGAAAAAGAAATGCAAGCTGATTCCAAAAAAATTTAAAATATATATTTAGAATCTATAGACAAAGTGTCACAAATCACTAGTTTGTATCATCTTCAAATTCCTCGTGGTTTAGCAACTATAGATGCTCAAAAGTGAAGATTTAGTTAAAAAAATAGTTCAATATCAAGTTTGGCCAAAAAGTGTAAACCACTATTGTGGGATCACCCATGTGTATGTGGATTTAGGTATGAGTTAAGGTGTGATGTGGTTCACCTTTATTCCTTTCCACTGCAGGAATATTTTGGTGCCAACCTAATTTGAATTTGCACATTTGAGGTGCATAGCCAACCTTGAAAGATGTTTCTAAGGTTGTGAATGGTATAAAGGAAAGGTGAATTGTGGGAGAAGTTAGTGTAGATTCAACGATGTGTTGAGATGAAAATTTAATCATATGCAGAGATATCAAGTGTGAGCTTAATGCCTATGTGTCCAATGTAGTGAGAAGAAGGGTCTACATTTGTAGAGTACCTAAAGTTTCTGATAGCAGTGAGCTAGAGGTTACTGATGGTGCAGAGTTGTAGTGGTGGATATTTTATGTTGCTTTGAGATGGATTTATCATTGTAACAATATTCTTTCTTCTTCTTTCTAATCTATTAGTGATCCCTTCTTTCTTTTGGGAAGTGAGCCATCTGGCATTGAGCCTATTTTATTTGGCACATTGTAATTACTTTATATTGTGAGCTTGTAACACCCTGCCACGCAACCCTAGGGGAAGTTGCAATTAACAACACAAACTCAATAAATTTTTTTTATTTAAGTACAAAAAGCATGAAAGTTCGCTACACAATGCCAACAACCCCTAAGGTTACGAGGTTGAGTTTACTTAAACCCAAACAAGAAACATGAATTAAAACCATTACATTTAATTATTTAACAAATTAATTGCACATCCGTTCCATACATGATAAAATTACATCAAGGCATAATAAATACCACATGATTCCAATAATATACTTTACAATAATATTACAACACTCATTCCCTGAATGAGGTAATTCCAATATCCAAGGTTACAAATTACATCTTCCACCTCGATACAAAAAGGGGTAATAAATTACATTAATAACTGAAAGAATAAGCAGGAAAGTAATAGGATCGCATGAGCTCTCCAACTGGAAATCTCATCCACACGAACAAGAAGATGACCCAACGGATTAAGGTGCACGTTCCACCCAACTATGTGATACCCGAAGGCTCACCCCCCGTGCTAGGAGATAGTAACAAGGATTCCTAAGAAAGACCATCTACCTCTAGACATAGGCAACACAAAACTGAACTGAATTAAATACAAGTACATCACATAACACAAAGGGTTATAATGCTTCCAGAGTTAAATAATCATTTACATCACTAATACAACAAACTGTTGACTTAAGAGAAGTGTCATCACAATGTCATATGGGATATCCTGGTAAGTCTTCCTAGGTCTCAGCCCCCATCTTGAGATATCCTGGTAACCTCTAACAACTCCTAGCCCCTCATGCAACCAATGCAGAATCATTTGTCTCTCGTAGAGATGAGACAACGATCTTTCCATTCTAGGCCTTCTCGTCTCATCCCAAGTCTATACAAGCCCTTGTGTCCATGAGCGAGGAAAAATTAATCTTGTTAAGTGTTTGATGCAACCTAAGCCTCTAAAGGTTTATTATGTTATCACTGAATTAACTAACTTGCAAAGGGTTTCCCTGACACCACTTTGTGTGTCGGCCCTCATTGCAAGCCAGTCCTCTAAGAAAACACGTGGAATGACTCCACACCCAAGGGTACACAAGTGCGACCTAAGGAGAATGACTCCCTATACAAGACATAAGACCCACACTTACCGTTCACGATAACCGGGTTAAAACTGGATACATTGAGACACACTACCCAAGGAAATCCAAAGGTTGACTATCATAACGACAACCCATACCAATAAACGAAACCCTATCTAGAAGACTTTAGAACATTTACTCTATTTGCACAACATTGAGAATGAACAAAACATCGCTAGAAAGCACATCAGGCAATTAAATAAACTAAGGTTAGGATTTCCTAAATCCAGTCAACTCAATCTACATTACTTGCATTTATCCAAAAATACATAAGATTTATTTCACGACGTTGAGGAATTTTTAAAAAAAACAATAATTGAACTCTAAGTTTCTCAATCATACTCAATAATCTAAACAACTTGATAAATAAACACATTTGATTAAACTAAAACAATCTTTACTTCAACTATGAATATAAATAATCAACTTAAATATAACTATACTTGGATACCCATATGTATTAAATATATATGTAAAAGTATATACATAATGTATATACAATTATATATATATATATAAAAATATAAAATTCTCATTTAAATAAACCAATTTAACTCAACAAATAACTTTATTTTAAAAAAATACATAATATATATATATATATATATATACATTATATAGATATATACATATACAAATTAAATGTATATTATATATATACATAAGTATATATATAAGATATATATATAAATAAATAATTATTAAAAAAAATATTATTTAAATATTAAAATATTATATATAATATAATATATATATATATATATAATATATATATATAATATAATATTAATATATATATATATAATATAATATTAATATATATATAATATAATATATATATATAATATAATATTAATATATATATATATATATATAATATATATATAATATTAGGGCTGGGCCCTAGCTTGGTTGGCTAATACTGCTAAGCTATCACAAGTTCTATATGGTATATATATATATATATATTAAAAATATCAATTATAAAATATATATATATATAAAATAAAATAATAAAAAATTATAAAAACAAATTTTTAAATATAAACCAAAAGGCCCCACGATGGGTTGAGGCCCCCCCAAAAGGGAGAGGAGCCACGCAGTACCATATGGGGTGCGCCAGCATTTCTCCCATGGGGCCAGGGGAGCAGTGGCTATGGCCCCCTCTCTCCCCAACATTTTTATTATAATTTTTTTTTATTATATATTTTTCAAATAAAAACTTTAAAAAAAGGAAAAAATAAAAAGAAGTTTTCCCTTAAAAAATAAAATAAAAGAACAATATATTTATAAATATACTTGTATGTATATATATAAACAAGTATATTTATAAATATATACCAAGATTTTCATTTCCAGTCAAACTGTGCATTTGCACAACATAATTTTGCAATGAAAATAAAATGAATTTGACAACACCATATTTGGTTTTTAGTTTTCAGTTTGAAAAGAGATTTTCTTTTGGTTTTCCTTCAATTTTTCATTGTGTGATTCTTGTTTTGATTTCCTTTCCCAAAATTTCAACAAAGTTTGAAAGTTTTGAAATAATTTCACATGGGTTTTTATTGAATTTAAACAACATTTCAAAGATTTTCCAACAACATAACAAAGATTTGAAACTCATTTCAAAATGAAAAAAAAATCAAAGAGGGAACCTGGTTTTTTCTCCAAAGCTTGAAGAACTCAAATGGTGCTTCCAAATCTTTTTCTAGCCCACCCAAGAATTTCAATCTTCTTCTTCAAATCCAAATCAAGCCACAGCAAAAACTCTCCACCAAAATTGAAAATTGAAAATTATATGAAATAGAAATTGCTCAAATAGAGTTTTCCCCAAATTTAGTCAAACCCTTAAAATATCTCATCCACCAAATTTATTGCAATTTTGGGGATATTTCCATTTCTTTTAAAATTTAAAACAATTTTACTTTCTAATTGAAATTTCATGCATTTCCAAAATTTCTTTTAAACAAAAGAATTCAAATTTTGCAAAGAATTTATTTTATCTAAAATTTTCAAAAAGTGAAATTTAAAACACATTTTTATTTTAATTTAAATCTTAATATCTAATAATGCCAAAGCAACTACTTTATTTAATTTATCACCATTAACCTAATTAATCAATAAACTAAATCTAATTTTATTAATTAAATCAAATTAATCAATAAAATAAATAACATTTCAACATTGCAAATAGATATATTTAATCATCATTTTAACTACACCCACCATTTAATAACCTTTATATTATGAAATTAAATAAATAACCAAGGAGGAATGAACCAAATCAAAACAACTAAATCCGACGACAACCCGACGACACACTTATCACTAGGGTGACGACTTGGCACGGAAAACCTAGCTACTATCTCCCAATCGATTACCGTTGGTCAATGGACACACTCAAACCTGTGAAATTAGGTGGAGTCAATTTCCTGTACCTATCAACCTGCGAACAAAAAGTATATCGAACATGCATATATATATAATAAAACACACTGTGAAGAGGAAATCTCAGAATCATAGGGCGCTCGCAAGCGAGTGATACAATCCAGTCCCCTTCACCAATACATACTTTTTAACTGATGAGTCTAACATCAACAATATAATAAAAGCATAAGGCATTATTAATTAAATAAATGCTATGCTAATTCAAAACATGCCATAATGATAACATCGGAGTAAAATTCCATCACATCAAAATATCACATACGCATCGCTTAACAGTCACGATCGAATAGAACCAAGTACCATAGTCAAAGTGCTAACAGAAATAAAGCATACATAGAAGAACACTGTTCGATCAAAAGAGAAAAATGGAGGGGTGCTACAGAGCTAATCCTCACCATAATTTTTCCCTTCTTGGTTTTTCCATGTAAATTTGGTGTTCTCATGTGTTTGGATGTGTTTGCATTACTGTTTCTCATGTTTACATTCTACTAATTCACAATAAGGGTTTAATGGTTGTTAAGGGTTTAAGAGCTAAGGAATATTTGAAAGTTAATGAGGGTTTTGATGTTTTAATGTACAATTGATTCAACCCCCCTCTCAGTTGTCTTGTACATTCAACAAGATAAAGGTTATAATATTTTATGTGTACAAAAGATAACCATAATACTCTACACTATACAACAATGTGATATGACACATTTAATATGGAGATGTAATGATGTTTCATCCAATGTGGTACATGATGTGAAACAACTCCATGGAATGTGGTAACACAATATATCTCATCATGATATGGGTATGTAATGGGATGAAGCTATATCTAGATACAAGATATTATCTAAAACTTCAACCATAAAGAGTGCTAGTGAATATGTGTTCCCCCTTCAATTGGTTACATAGAAAGTGTGCACGGAGTTGAAGGAGATGGAAATATGATACATGATAGTGGTAATGATAAGAAATTAAATTAATTACATAAGGTGTAGCTTGCAAGAATGTATAAATATCTCATATAAAATCATATAAAATCATAATTTGGAAATATGCATCAAGGAAAAAGGCTAACCCAATATAGGAAAACCATAAAGGAATAAAGGCTAGATTAGAATCATGTGAGTATACCAAGTAATCAAGGAAAAATTTAAGAATGTAAACATACATAAGTAGTATATATGCATGAAATTACATGTGAAAATTACTTCCCCCAATTTGGGAAAGATATAAAGGTGAATATGGACCTAAAGGAATGATAAGTATGATGAGAACATTAATCAAATATATAAAATAAGGTGATGCGGGAGCATTTGAGGGTACTAGCAATCTTGCATCACCAAAAATATTGTTTCTTATTTTTGTTATTTTCAATAAGGACTAAAGTGTGGGAAAATAAGTATTTTTAATTTCTAAAATATGTAATTTTCCATATGTGTATTTGTAACTATAATTTTGATGGAAATTTACTCCGATAAATGTTTCAAAGGAATCCAAGAGGAATATTATATCCTAGGCATCCATTTCAAGGTGGGGATCACTCATCAATGCATGTCCTTGCATGTTGATTTTTATGATTTGCATGCTCTTGCATGTTGGGGCACCCAAGTTTGCATGTTGTGCATGTTCTTTCATGGAACCATCAAAGCCATTGGAGAATAATGAAGCACAATAGATTGAACACATTTTATTGGCCATGGTTTAGGTGCCCATGTGAAGGTCGTGTGAGCATTTGATAATTTTAAATATTTTATGAATTATCCTCAAAAATGGCATGAGTTTTCCAAGGAGGTATTTGACATGTTCTGGAATACCATAGTGGTATTCTCCCCCACAAACCTCTATAATTGGTGCCTTGTCTTTGTTAGAAGTTGGATTGGAGGATTTGAAGTTTGGCATTTAGGATGTTGTTGGATTCCACAAAGGAATGTGACTTCAAATATTTTTCAGATTATTTAACCAAAAATCATGTTGATATATTGTAATCTCATTTGATTTAAGAGATAGTTGAATATTATGTTTCCTTCTTGCATTTGTTTTGTGCAATTCTTTGTTGTTGTGGTGAGTTTTAGATTGTAAGGGGAGTCCCCTTTGCATCAATGGTATCAGAGCTCTTGGAGAAGGAGACCAAGGCTCCATGTTTTTGTAGGTTCAAAAGTGTTTGGATAATAATAAGCAAGTTTGAAGATTCCAATTCCATTGCTTTAGAGGAGAGGACCTAGTACCTGAGCATGTTTCAATATTTGTCATAGTAGTTGTTTATATAATGCCCGATATTTTTATCAATATTGGACCAATAGTTGTGACTTTAAAGTTGTTAGTGTTGATGATGATTACCCATAATTAAACAAAATGTATTCCTTTGATCTAAAAAGAAACCAATCATGTGATTCCACATCAGTGCTCAATAAAACATGCTATGAATGCACAAGCATTGGTCTCACTTTTTCTTTGGGATTTTTTGGACACCTTGACAAAAATCATGTTGATATGGTATCATATTTGATGATGTGGCCCTGAAACCTTAGTTATAAGCAGGGGACTTGCCAAGTAAGCTGCTATAAAAAATTGGGAGTGATTTGAAACTTCCACCTAGGATAATTAGAAGTGTGAAGTTAGGGTGCACAACTACTGGGTCCTCTCCACTAGTAGTTCTCAATCGAAGATTGCAAGTTCAAGGAGTTGTTGCTAAAAGAAGGTGGATTGAAGAGTTCTGATTTGTGGTTATTATTTTTCTATTGTATCAAACCTCCATATCTAATTTTTGAGGTTTTACAACAACCTATATGGCTATATATGATGTATTTTTATTTGGCAATGATTTCCATGTAATATGGAGAAAAGTTGAATAGTTAATCAATCAAACTTCTTACAGATTTTTGGAACAATTTCTTGTAATTCCTTTGTTTCATTTGTGTTGTTAGATTTTATATTTGAGGGCTTGGGTAGCCCTTTGGATCATAAGGTCATGACAATGGTTAGAAATGTGTAATTATAAGGTGATTTAATCATTAACTAGAGTAGCATAATCATGAATGCATGGGAATGATTTTATTAAAAGGATAAACTAATAACATGTAGTGATAAGAAGGCACACAATATAATAAAAAGAGAAGTTAATATAGGTCACAAAGTGCATAAACATAAAAATTCATAGTGATCAATGTATATAGGAAGAATCATAGATCATGAGAATGTAAGATCATAGTAACATATAAATAAACAATAAGGGAACAACCAAAACATTGTTAAGGTATTTGGAAAAATGTAACAAGGCACAAAGGGTAAAGGTAAATATGAAAGTGGTAAAAAATAAATCATAAGTTGTTGGATGTTGTGGTGTGCTGCTAATATGTGCTTGTCATTGATGTCAACACTATTACCATTGTTGCATTAGAAGTTGTATATGTCGAGGATATTGACAAAATTGTAATAAGGGGTGCTACAGGTTGTCAGAGATGAAGTGAAGTTCTTTTTGTCAGTGTGTTTAGTTCATTTTTCTAAGGTTGTGGACTAAAGGGTTTCTTGTGGAGTATATCTAGTTTATCCACATCGAGTTTCAAAGATCCGCATGAAGATTTGTATTCTGGCAGTTTTTTTGTTACTTCAGTTTGTGTTCCTGAATGAAGATCATGTGATTTTAGTTAGTTCAATTGCTTCAGATGCTTCTTTGATGTTTCATGATGCTTGTGGATGTTTCTAGTTCATGCTCTGTCTGTGTTGCACATCTGAATTGATCGTCGTGCTCGTGATCTAAGATTTTCTATTGCGTGTTCATGTTTTTCATGTTCTTGGCCGACAAGGTGTTGAAGCGTGTTGTGGATCTTCGAGGAGTAATTAATTGAAGTGGTTCGTGTTTGAGGATTTTATTTTTGATCTTCACTATGTTGTGGCCAACCTTGGTTGATTCACATGAATAATCTTTATGTGTTTTGGGTAGACTATTTGTAAGTATTTTATTATTTCTTTGGAGCCAACCTATAGTGATGGAATTTCTTGTTGCGGATATATAAGAGCGATTTTTATCATTTTGGAAGAGTGAAAAAGTGTGTGTGTGTGTGCGAAGTGTATGAGTCCTATGTGCAAATAAAGTTCAAATTATTCGAAGGTAGAGCAAAGAGTGAAGAAGAGTGAAGAAGTGTTTATGTGCTTAACCGGAACTGTAACCAGGCATTAGCAGATGCTATTTTCTCAATTCAAATTCTGATGGATTTAATCATAACCTTTATGTAAGACAGTGTGTCTTCCTTTGGGAAGTAAGCCTATTTTGTATTTGAGAAGTGAGCTCTAGGGAGTGTGCCTCAATGCATGTGCATTCCCCATTCATATTTTCTTATACTTTAATAGGTTATAATCTTGTGGATTGACCTCCACCATGGTTTTTCCCCTAACAGGGTTTCCATGTAAAAAAATCTTGGTGTTATGTGTGATTCTAATGTGTTGTTCTTTTATGCTTTCATGATTAATGATCAAATCTGAGAATAAGGTTAATAATTTGAATAAGTTTGAAATTCGTTGACAACTGATTCACCCCCCTCTCAATTGTCTGCCATTGTGTTGCCAACATAAGTGCCAAAAAATAAGGATTGCATCAAGAAAATCTCCCCATGCAAGGAAAATAAATCATAAATTAAAAAATATAATGTGAAATAATAATAGTAAAATAAAAATAATAAAGGTGAAATGAGAATCATAAAAGTCCTTAAAATAAAAAATGAGAATAGGAGAAACACAACAAACAAGGTATAACCAATATAAAAATTAAAAGTTTATAGACATGGAATTGTCGAATGTCTCAAGGTACATAGGTGAAAATTTCCACCTCTAAGAGGTTATCCTCTTCCCAAAAGGTTTCCCCATATTCTTCTTCTTTGATTCCATCACTTGCTTCTTCATGACTTCATTTTTTAGTTACATTTGTTACTTTTTCATGTGAATTTATACTTTTTTCACACATGATGAATGGGTGAAATATTTAGTGTTTATTTATTTTTCCACCTTTTTCTATCCTTATAGATGGTTATGTAGAAATATTTTACATTTGTTACACAACAAAAATTGTACTTGGAATCCATCTATTATTTATCTCGATGTGAAATCTTAGTTTTTGCACTATTAGTATGGTGTATGCTTATCTTGACCTTTTTTCCTATTTTATTATTATTATTTTTTGTATACTAATTGAATATATTTTAGCTTCATATGGTGGCTCCTTTGAAGTGGTAACAAAGTATCTAAATTGAAATGGATCAACTCTAAAATAGGTTCACAAGAATGTCATGGAATTTTGATAACTCTTCCTTTATGAACATATCAAGTATAGATTGATTACAATTGAAGGTACCAATTTCAAATGTTCTTTCAAATTTATAGTAAATAGTATAGAAAATATATAAATAGAAGGATTAATATGGCCTAATACTTGTAATTCTTTAGTTCCAACTTTAAGAAGTAAGATAATGGAGCTTGGGTAGGAGAAGTGGGGGAATGGGCGAGAGAAGCTGAATTTTGAATCTTCGAGCAATGGAGAAAATCATCGCGGAGTAGGCTCTAAGGATTCACAAGAGGAATTGGCGCAAGTTTTGAGTGGTAAGCAAGGTAAGGAGGAATCAAAAGAGAATGACCCCAGAAAAAATATTCAGGTGGACCCAGGGGGGAAGGTTGACCTAACTGATAACTCTATTGGGAGCAATAAAGGACAGGAGGTTGAAAAAACCAAAAATGTGGTGGGGGCCGCTGGAGGGGAAGGAGCTAAACTAAAACCATGGTCATCTTTGTTTGGAGTTAAACCTAATGGTAAATCAATGTTCCCTCCAGTCAGCAACATTTTTGATCTAGAAAAGGGTAAGTTTTCCATTTTTATCGCTGACTCAGTCATTTGTCACAATATTTCTCTAGTGGACATAGCGTTGGTTGGAAAATTTATGGGCCCTAGACCAGATATTGAAATTGTTAGGGCTTTTCTTAAAAATAAGTGAACCAATGGCCAAGTTACTATTTCTACTCTTCCTAAGGGCTACTTTGCTTTTGAGTTTACCTGTAAGGAAGATATTTTGGTTGTGAGGAGTGGAGGTCCCTGAGTTATTGGCAAGTCATCCTTGGCTCTCAAGAAATGGACCACGAATCTGGACCTTTCAGATTCCATTTTTGAAAATGTCCCAGTGTGGGATAGACTTCCTAGTCTCCCTTTGGAATATTGGAATGAGGATGTCTTTAGTGGCTTGGCTAATTCTTTTGGCAAGATTCTGTCAATAGACTCGATGATGACAACCAAGAAAAGGCTAGTGTTTGCTAAAATCTATATGGGTGTGTCCCAGAATGTTGACTTACCGTCATCTATTGAAATTCAATCAAAGTTGGGTACCTAGGTTCAAGCTATTGAGTTTGAAACGATTCCTTTTTCCTACTTTAAATGTAGAAAATCAAGGCATTGGGCAAAGAAATGCCCGCTCAATGCTAGCATTGTGAAAGAGAAACCCCAACCAAAATTGAGAATAGTCTGGAAAAAGAATCCTGAAGGGGATGGAAAAGAGATCAAGGGAGATAATATTGAAGAGTTTGAGGGTAAGCTGTCAGAGGAACTTAAGAAAGCCCATGGAAATATGGAAGATGGGGGGATTCAAGTTGATTTGGAGTTTTAAGTTCCTCCTATCAACAAGATAAAGGTTGCAATTTTTGGCAAGGTGGATGGAGAGGATGGCTCAGAAAGAGGAGAGTGTGGACTTGAGAATCAGGAGCATCTAGACAATAAGCCTGAGAATGAAACATGAAGGAAGGAAGATGGTGAGATTGGTCTAGAGGATATTCCAAGTTAGGGATCTGGCTTTCCGATAAAGGAAGCTATTCTGTTGTTGGATATTGGGGTTCCCATCATGTATTCGGCTTTTGGAGGAAGAGGCCATTCTAGTCAGGTGTTTGTTCAAGAATCGGAATTAGTAGATTCTCAGGGAACTATTAAGGATACCTTTGGAGATTCAAGCCAGACTCTAGAGAACTCGAGTGAGAATTCGACCCACTATAACAATGGTTTGATGGATACCCTTCCATTGATTCAAAAGGGGCTCTCAGATAAGGAATGGGAGTCAGGAAATGAGAATGATAGGCTAGAAGATACTAATAGAGATTATTTCACCTCTTATACCGGGAAGAAGAAGAAGAAAAAAAAAAACAGAGTACACTGAAAGGTGTCTCAATCAAAACTAGAGCTAAGGCAGATTGTGGGGTCACAAAGAGTAGTCAAGGAAGAATATCTGTAAGATGGCATAGGAAGCAAGAAAGCTTTCACGATATAATGGATGGGGTTTAGAAAACCATTCCCAAGATTTGCAAACTTCAATCCCCTAGTAAGACATGAAGATTATGTCATGGAATATAAGGGGTTGAATAGCCTCCATGAGCAAGATGTGTTGCACAATTTTGTTAGGGATCATAAACTAGATATTTTACCTATCCAGGAATCCAAAATGCCTAAAGAGAAACTGGAAAATATTAAAATGTTTAAGTTTTGTGGGGTGCATGGTAATAGTTTTGAAGGTGCCTCAGGGGGAATTGTTACCTTTTGGAATTTGAACTCTATCAAAGGGGAACCTCTATTGGAGAGAACAAATCATGTGGCTACAAGATTTACCCATATCAGAGACAATTTTTGTTGGATCCAGTCCAACATCTATGCCCCAAATGGGAAAGGAGCCAAAAATACTTTTTGGCAAGAGTTGGCCACTTTCGTAGGAATTTCAGTAATGAAATTTGGGTTGTTATGGGAGATTGCAATACCCCTCTTCAGGGAAATGAGAAGTTTGGGAGATCCCAAGTGAATCTTGAAAGTAGAATGGACCTTTTGGACTTCATTAATATTCAGGCCCTGATTGACCATGAGCTGCAAGGGGCCTCTTATACTTGGTCAAATCAAAGAATTGGTAAGGATTTGATTCAAGTTAGATTAGATAGAACTTTAATTTCTAATCAATGGTTTTTAAATTATTTATGTTCCTTAAAATCTCTCTCAAGAGTGGGCTCTAATCACTATCTGATTAGTTTTGTGGCAGATCTTATCTTGGCCAAGAGGAATTTCCCCTTTAGATTTGAATGCATGTGGTTGTCCCACCCTCAGCTCCTTGCGGAGGTGAAGAGGTGGTGGAATATCTCTGTTGATGGGACTATTATGTTTAGGGTTGCCAAGAAGCTGAGGGAAGTCAAAAATAAGATTAGAAGATGGAATAAAGAGACTTTTGGTAATATCTTTGGTATCAAGTCTGAATTACAGCTTGAACTTAAGGATATTCAAGAAAAAAACCAACTTGAGGGATACATTGCTGATAATAGGATGAAAGAAAATGAGCTGCTTGTGAAGATGCA
>VDFB02347567.1:0-138246 GCA_007258455.2 Sequoia sempervirens | reverse complement strand
TGGCAGTTACAATCTTAAGTGTTAGGTACTTGTAGCATAAGGAACAATTTATATCTATTTCCCCTATTTTGTGAATTAGCAATTCATTTCACTTTTTGGATTTTGTAGGCTTTTGTACATGTGTAATTGTCTATACTCCATTGATTTAGGATGTGTCTAGAGTCCATGAACACATATATTATGAGAAAACTGTCTAAATTTAATGAGTCCTTGGTTGATAATTAAATGTAGCCTCTTGTGAAAGATGAATTGTTCAGTTAGTAATTCATCCTCTGAGTTGTGTGTAGACCCAATAAACACCAAGTTTATTAGACATTAGAGAGGATCTACATTTTGTATCCTCTCTGCTCTACCCAACTTCCTTCTATTGCACCCATTTCTAATACCGCCAATTGTATGAGTTTTTCTAGCCCTCTTTTCAGCTACTAATAGAATAATTGGAGTTTCTCCTATAATTCCTCTATTCATTGCAAATCATATTGTAGTTCCTCATTAGAATCATCATTGTCGCTCCAATTTGGAGTAGGGGTGGACTTGGACATTTTGAAAAAATAGCTCCTCACTTTCAAAACTTGATTTTGAATCTATAAAAACTAGATTAGAAACTGCTTACAAGTTGCTTTTGAGGTTGGCCATTTCCTCTTAAAGTGATGTGATCGCTTGGGGGGTTTCGATGTGACCCCCACTTTTTAACAGTCATTTGGGATGAAGGAGCTACTATTTTCCTTTTTGTTGCATGTGAATTTATGGTTGCAAGTTGCTAAGGAACATTTTGTAGTGTCATTTACAACTTGTAGCTGTGGGATTGATGGTTCGGCTTCATCATTTCCTCATGATTTTTATGGTTATTGTATTATGGCTCTAAATGGTGTGTATGAACCCTTGCATGTTTGAAATGAGGATTCCTCAACATGTCAATTTTTGGCATTTGGTACATTTATATGCATGGTTTATCATTATGTTTCAGTTTAGTGATGTGAATTATATCTGTTGTGAGTAAATGTGATCTTGATTATTGATGTTTGCAAGAAATGATTTATATGATAGATGCATGGATTTTATTTTATGCTTTATGCTATTGAACCCCATTGGATAATTATGATGTGCTTAGACTATATATACATTTAGCAGGTGTCCTTGACATGCATTGAGTGGTTGCAGGTACAGGGTTATTTCTCCACTTGGCTATATTTGTCTGAGTTATTCCCCAATGGTGGTTAATTAGGAGATGTCATATTGGGCCTCCCTATCTATTCCTTGATCATACTTTAATCGAGTATGGCATGTGTTATGTTTGACCCTATGTCAACCTAGATTTGAGTTAGGAATTATTCCAAAATCCCTATGTTTTGTGAAATTTCAATGTATGCTTGATTTAAATGGTTTCCTAATTTCACATTTTTCATAAAAAATAATGAATTGCATATTTTCTTGATTAATCACATTTAATTATGGAATCAAATTAAGGTAAATATTTAAATAATAGTTTTAATTACCATTTGATTGTAAAAGAATATTTAATGAGTTAAAACATTATTTTATGTCTAAGGGTTATTTCCATAAAAAATTAAGAAAATATAGTCAAGTTAATTAATTTCAAAAACACGCTAAGGTGGGAATGTGTATTTATATTTAATTTCATTGTATTATCAAATAATTGCAAATGAACGAAGGTAAATTGTTTTAATTGTTATATGAAATTTTTGGAATTTAAAATAAATAAAATTAGAAAATAGGGGGAAAATGAGTTAAAAGGAAAAAGGAATTAAATTTTTTATTCATTCTTTGTTTTGGGGAAAATGGACTCTCAAAACCCTCTTCTTGCAACAATTTGGAAATGAAATTGGGAAACAATTTTGAATGGAATTGGATGGGATTTGAAGCAACATGAAAGGAATGGGAAGGCGATTGTTGGGTGCATGGATTCACCCTCTCTCCTTGTGATTCCCTTGATGTGTGTGTTTTAATGTGACAATGAAATTGAGGTAAGTTGCTTATTTCTTCCCCTTTTCTTTATGCTTTTCAATTTGGATATCATGCTCACCCTTAAGGGAGCATAGGAATTCCCTATTAGAATTTCAATTTGACAAAAAGGAGTAGAATAGATTTAATTTAGATCTATTTGAAAATATGTCAATTTTGTGTCCTCACCATGCCAAGTTTTTTATAAATGTTTGGAATTCAAATTTTATCACATGAATTAGGTGTTGTGTATATTTCAACTGAAAGGGCACTTTTTTTTTTTTAATTTTGATTTTTTTTAAATAGAAAATTTGAAGCTCCATTAATGGAGTTTGCATGTAAATTTTGGTTTTTAGCATTCAAAATATTGTTCAAAATTTAAATTTAAAAGTGAATTATGAATGCTTTATTTTGAGGGAAATTGAGTCTCCTTAATGGATTTTCTTAAGGATAGTTTTAAGATTATGTTTTCAAGTTTTTTAGAAAATAAATTTATGCCATGTAATTGTTGTATTATTTTTTGTGTCACATTCATTGGAGGATGTGATGAGATTAGGGTGTAAGTATTAGAGAGGGTTGTGAGAGTAGCTCCCAATCTAAACCCAACCTAAAGTGGTACATGGGAAATCACAGTGTGGGGATTATGGTTAACAAGTGAAAACTAATGAAACATGAATAATTAATTAACCAAGATAATGGTATCCCTCTCATACCTTGTATGCTTGTATAGGCTAAGGACGATTGAGGAAGAATTCCCTCAGAGAGTGTAAGAATTGTAAGATCAAGTATCCTCACCTATATGAGAGGATACTTGGTTCTCTGTTGAGTCCAATGTGAGTGTCTATGATGACACTCCCTCTCTTTCTCTCTAATATCTAACCCTAGTGTAGTTCGAGTAGCATCTAAAAGATGATTATTTCCTTCCATGTGTATGTTGTTGGTTATATCATTGGTGAGTTTTTCCCAATGATGATTCTTGTGTTATACCATTGGTGAGTTTTCCCAATGAGGTTTATGAGATGTGAAATTGGTGAGTTTCCCCAATGATGGTTTTTTGATATGTCATTTATGTTTGTGTCCAATCTGGACTTGTATTTGATCCTACCTGTGAATGACCATCTTTTTATTTTGGATAAGATTTATATATGATGTGCATGTTGAGTGTCTACTTCATGTATGTCATGTGTGTAAGCCATCTCCCAATGTGTTTAGTGTGAGTGTTGTGATTGTGCCCTATGTGACTATCTCCTAGCATAGTGGGAGTGGATCTTTTAATTCCATGAGGTCAAGTAGTTTGGTAACCATTGTTGGGGACTGGAGTTTCAAGTATCGAGATTGATTATGGTACCATGTTCTATTAAGTTTACCTTATGCAATTGGGTTATCCCACAATATTGGGTTTCAAACTTGGGACATCAAATTTTCAATCTCGAATACAAGAAAAAACTTAAAACACCTTCATTCGATGGTTTTTCTTATAATGAAGGTGCCTCCATTCAAAGGTATGTCAAAAAGTACCTTTGTTTGAAGGTGGACCTTCATTCAAAGGTTGAAAATGTAAAAAAATCTTTGAACGAAGGTAATTTCCAAAAATGGAAAAAGAGACCTTTGAACGAAGGTCTCTTTTTATTCCTTTTATGAAAATTTCCATAAATACCTTTGAACAATGGTACCTTCATTTGAAGGAATTTCGAAAGAAGGGCCTTAGGTAGACACTTTCAATGTCTGCTTGAAATTTTCCTCAAAAATTTGAATGAGGCCTTAAAAAACTTATTGGAGTCTAGGACTCCTCAAGTTAGCACTTGCTTACACCTATTAGGACTTAAATATGCCTAAAGGACCTACTAATTTGAGAGGTCTTAAGTTATGCATATTAGAAATTAAGTATGCCTAAAGGACTTACTAATGCCTAAACTTCTTAAGTTATGCTTGTTAGGACTTAAATATTCCTAAAGGAATTACTAATGCCTAGAGGTATTATGTTATTGTTGTTAGGACTTTCTTATGCATGTTAGGACTTAAATATGGTTTTAGCCACTAGGTGGTGTCATTGATATGCATACTCCCCCTCAATGGCATCACCTTAATGCTAATAACTCATCTGAATTTAGATAATTCTACAATGCAGAATGGTGTTGTTAAAAATATTTACAACATGATCTTCAATTTGGCAATATTGAAGATAGTTATCTTCATTTAATACTTTCTCACATATGAAGTAAGATTTAATTTCAATTTGTTTAGATCTCTAATTATAAACATGATTCTTAGAAAGTGCAATACAACTTTGATTATCACGTAGGAGTGTGGTGCTAAGATTTGATTCCATTTGAATTTCTTTCAGAAGTTGGTTAATCCAAATAGATTGTTTAGTTGCTTCAGAAGAATTCTAATGTTTTTCTTTCGTTGCAGTTTATTTTTTAGAACTCCATGCAATTGCACCATTGTTGAGTTTAAACATATATCTAGGTGTGGCTATGTTGACATTTAATTCCCCACCTTTGATGTTCCATCATTGATAACCAATCTGAGAGATGCCCCATGGGCCATCTTGCATGTTTTCTCCTTAAAGTTTCCCAATTTTTTCTAGGTCCTAGAATTTTGGGTTTTCAAGTTGTCTCTTACCTTCTTCCTTCATGCCTTCTCCATTGCTCCTTCTCCTTCCCCATCTTTCCTCTAAGTCTTTCATCTTTTGGCCTTCGGCCTTACCCTTTACCCCTTACCAATCTCTCTCCTCTTCCATGTTTTTCCTTTCTTCTATTGGCCTTTGGGTGTTGGCCTTCACTCTTACATCTTACCTCTTACCTTCGGAGGTAAGAGGTAAGGCTTCCCTTTGATTTCCAAAGGTTGGTTTTCTTCAGGGGTCAATCTTCCCCTTCTCCTCTTCTATTTTTCCAACCTTCTTCCCATCCTTCTGTTGAGCGATGAACTTCATTGGAATGGCAAAGGGACCATTATTTTGGTCCCTCTGATATTTGTTCTCTCATCAATGAACTTCATCAAAATGTCGAAGGGACTATTACCTTGGTCCCACTGATATTCATTTGTCTCCCTGATAACGTCTTTTCAAAAAATGACTGTGTCATTTTTTTAGTTTTGGGGGTAAGTCTTTCCCCTTACCTCCAATTTTCAGAAGTAAGCCTTCCCTCTTACCCCTAACATTTCCTCTCTTCTTTGTGGTTCCTTCGTCCTCTCTTCTTTCCTTTGGAATTTGGTAAGTTGTAAGGCCGATACCTAACTCCTAACCACTCGATTTCCAACATCCAACAGATACATTTTTTAGAGCTCCATGCCATTTAATACATGCTTGTAAAGGCTTCCTTTTGGGCCCAATGCCCTGAATTTTCAACATTTTGACATGTTTTTTGGGCTACATTTTTAATGCCCAATTCAAATTTTGAGCGACCTTTCTTGGTTCTTGGGCTTCAAGGATGACATTAATTGCTACCCTCACCTTTTGCAAGTGGATTTCATGGGCACCCATACCCATTTATTTCTCTTTGTTGACTTTCTTGGCATATCTATTCCCTAGTCACATCTTTCACGAAATGGATCTATTATTGCATGCAAAATCTTTTTTGCTAACCCCGGTTAGGGTTAGGGTTTGATTTGTGCTTCTAAGTTATTCTTGATCTATAAAGGCAAGAAATGCATTCATTTTTTGGGTTGTTTGTGCTTGCTCTAGCTCCTATGGGGTTTTTCTTTTGTAGACACTATATTTTACACTATGCCATTACAAAGATTAGCTTTTTTCCTTTATGTTATTGGAATGGATCAAGTTTTCCTCTTCTCAGCTCTTTTGTGTTTGATTAAGTTTATTACCTTACATTTTTGAGTGTTTGTTTGTATTTTTATGTATACATGTTTGAGTTAAAATTGTTTGCAACTGTTGTGTTGAGAAATTCTCTTTCCTTCCAACGCTTTGTCAAACCCTAACCTCCATTTTTTCCTTTGAAATCAACCAAATAAAGAATTGTGTGAGTCCTTTTGGTCCCCTTCTTTGATGTACTCTGAAAATATTGGTTGAGAAGAAACAACCTTACCATCTTGGTCTATCACCTCCATCTTCACTTTCATGTTCTCCTTCTCCCCTTTTCCTTGTGAACTATTAGTGGTAGGATTTCACATGTTGAGTTGGGCCAACACATTCCACTGGGATTGAAAAAGAAATTTGACGTTCTCCAAAGATTCGACCTCATATGCGCAAATGTCCCACACCTTGAGGTCATTTCTATTATGTCATTGGAATGATGAGTTTCATGCTCAGTAGGGTGCAATTTCATGTGACAGCAGTTTTTGGCATGCCCGGTGGGACTACTTCTCTCCATTGAAGAATTTGGTGTTTTCTTCAATGCATCTTTCCTTTTAAGGCATATCTTCAAACACCATGGAAACTCCATTAAAAATCAGTTGGTTCAACTAGCCTAGTTTAATTTCATGCCATTGAGGAAGTGGCGATCTTCAACATTTTAGCCTTTGGAGGTTTTCTTCAAGCACCTAGCAACTTTGCAACTCAATTTGGATTACGTTTTTGGTATGTACCCAAAATCTTTGGTTGGGAAGTCCTTTGCTCTTATTTTGTAATTTTTGAGGTGTTTCCTATGCATTAAAATGTCATATTTTAATGGAAACCACATGTACACTCCACCATTTCATGATAATTCCAACTTTGCACCTCCCAGTCAACCATATCAGGTTGGTTATGCCTCCCATTTCATTCCAAGGAACCCTGTTGTTGTGGGTTCTCAACCTTTTCAAAATGCTAACGACCCATCCCACCCTACTCAATCTTCTTGGATGCCTACATGTTCTTATCAACAACCCCAAGAGGCTCATCATTTTGAAAATCAACCTTGTTTCTCTCCTACTCAACCCTAAAATTTTGATAATTTAAGGGCAAGTGAAATCACAAGCATTTTTCTTGATTTCAATAGAAAAATTATTGAGCTTAAGGAGCAGCAAGCATTTGACCTACAACGGGAGTGGGATAATCAATCCTATCAGGGGCAGCAAGGTTATTTCCCACAGCATGACGAGCTTTTCCATCAAGCTCATTATTCACAACAACAAAATATTGAAGCTTAGTAGAGGTATGAGTAGCAGATGGAGGCACAAAGAAGGCAATAAGAAGAGTGTACAACAAGAGATGTTGGTGCTAGGTAAGAGAAAATTTGTCTTGCCCTTGCTCTAGCAAAAGTTCCCAAGACTCAGGTAGCCCCTTGTGTACCTAGTTTCAAGCAAGCACCTCCACCATTTCTAGAATAGCTTTCTAAGGAGGAGGTAAGAAAGCATAGATTTGTAAGTTTCAAGAATCCTAGTAAACCTCTTGAAACTTCTATTATCCCTCTTTTTGTTCCAAAACAGCCTATTGTGCAAGGGGTATGCAAGCACAAAAATTTTAGTTTCAAGAATCCCAATCAGTCCCTTGAAACTCCAATAAAACCTCTTGTGCCATCAAGCAGTTAGAGATCCTAAGTTTTTTGAGCCTTTGTTCCTCACAAGAACCTGTCCTTGAGGAGGTTTTTTTTGTGGAACCTTCATGTGCTCTTAACAATGAGTTTCTTGCTCTACTGCAAGAAAATATTGAAGATGAAATAGTGTTGCAAGAACAAGGCATTAAAAAGGTAGAAAAAATTGATGCAATAGAGTAATCAGTCCTCTCATTTGATTCCCTTCCTTGTTTTGTTGAAGATGAGGAAGATAGATCAGCTTACCTACATCAGTTGAGGCCTACGAACAACTTGGCTTGGTCTTGATGGTTGAAGATAACTCCATGGTTTTGGAGCAGTAGCAGTTGACGTGTTTAGCCCTTATTATATGGATGAAGATCCACAATCTAACGAGGTATGAAATTCTGAGGCGGGGGATCTCTTTTGGGACAATTTAGAAGCTTTTTGCTCAAGCTTGGATGCTAATATTTCACCCCCAAAAGAGAAAATTTGTGGGCAATAGTATAAGAATGAAGAAGCAATAGAGAACGTGGAAACCATTACATGCCACAAGTCTGATTTTGTTGCAACTAGTTACCAAGAAGAATTGAAAACTGAGAGGCAATTTGAAGAATTTAGTTCTTCACTTGAAGTATCTAAAATTCTAATTTTTGTGTTGATGAAGTGTGCATCAATGCAAATGATTTTTTAGTTATTGAGCAACCACACATTTTTTTGTAGAGTGATGCTCATGTTGCTCAATTTTATAGTATTCCCAAGCTTCAAAGTTTAGCATTTGAGGTGCATGAAGAAGTGATTCATTATGTAGATAAAAAAATTAGTTTTGGCATATTTTGCATCACCATGTGAGTTGGAAACATTCTCCTTTAGTTTTAGCTCATGCATTGAGGAGGTCAATGATGGTGACATTAGATTATCATTTTGTGAGGTGAGTTCTCTTCCCTCTACAAAAGGTTTTCTCTTGGATGCTAACCTGTCTTCAAAAAAGTGTTTCACCCCTGCTACTACATGTTTAGTTGAGGCACTAATGTTAGACGAGTCTAACACTTGCATCATATGGTTCCATTGTAATGGAAAAATTTACAATGAAGAGATCCTTCAACTTACAGGCATTTTGTGCATTCCCATGCATGTTGGTAGCAGTTTTTAGTGGTTGCAGCTGGGTGAAGTAGGAAACTATGGTTTGAGGGAGATTAGCTCCTTGAAAAGGTTCATCTTTGATAGAGGCAAGCTTCCATTCTTTCTTTCTATTATTTTGTGTATATATTGTAAATATCTTGCTTTTCATGAAGTGCATTTGCACACCCTGCATTCTCCTTAAGGGAATGTATGCTCTTAGCTTTCATGATTTTCTCCAAGTGTAGTTGCACATGTTTTGTTTTTCTTTGAGGAGGCCTAGCTGTTGAATTTTTACCCTCATGACTCTGTACCCAATGGACCAATAAGGCCTTTGTATCCCATGATTAGCAATAAATCATCTCGCAGAAGTCCCTATTAATGTTGACAATTCATGCCCCCCTTTGATGTCCCATCATTGATAACCGATCTAAGAGATCCCCCATGGGCCATCTTGCATGTTTTCTCCTTGAATTTTCCTAAATTTTTCTAGGTCCCAGAATTTTAGGTTTTTGGGTTGTCTCTTACCTGCTTACTTCATACCTTCTCCATCACTCCTCCTTCCCCATCTTTCCTCTAAGTCTTTTAGCTTTCAACCTTCAGCCTTAATCTTTACCCCTTACCGATCTCTCTCCTCTTCCATTTTTATCCTTTCTTCTATCGGCCTTTGAGTGTCAGCCTTTGCCCTTACATCTTATATCTTACCTTTGGAGGTAAGAGGTAAGGCTTCCCTCTGATTTTTGAAGGTTGGTTTTCTTTAGGGATTGGTCTTCCCCTTCTCCTCTTCCATTTTTCCACCCTTCTTCTCATCCTTTTGTTGAGTGATGAACTTCATTGGAATGTCAAAGGGACCATTATTTTGGTCCCTCTAATATTTTTTCTCTCATTGATGAACTTCATTGAAATTTTGAAGGGACTATTACCTTGGCCTCACTGATATTTGGTTGTCTCCCTGATAACTACCTTTCAAAAAATGACTAAGTGTCATTTTTTTGAATTTTGGGGGTAATTATTTCCCCTTACCTCCGATTTTTGAAGGTAAGCCTTCCCTCTTACCCTTGATGTTTCCTCTCTTCTCTGTGGTTCCTTCCTCCTCTCTTCTTTCCTTTGGCATTTGGTAAGTTGTAGGGCTGACACTTGACTCCCAACCACACAATCACTAATTTCCAATAGATGCATTTTTTAGAGCTCCAATCCATTTAATACATGCTTGTAAAGGCTTCCTTTTAGGCCCGACGCCCCAACCTTTTGACGTTTTGACATGTTTTATGGGTGACATTTTAAATGCTCGATTCAACTTTTGAGTGGCCTGTCTTGGTTTCTAAGCTTCAAGGACGGCATTAATTGCTCCCCTCACCTTTTGCAAGTGGATTTCATGGGAACCCATGCCCATTTATTTCTCTTTATTGACTTGCTTGGTGGATCTATGCCCTAGTTGCATCTTTCATGGAATGACTCCATTATTGCATGCATAGTCTTTTTTGCTAACTTTGGTTAGGGTTAGGGCTCGATTTGTGCTTCTAAGTTATGCCTGATCTATAAAGGTAAGAAATGTATTCATTTTCAGGGTTGTTCATGCTTCCTCTAGCTCCTCTGGTGTTTTTCTTTTGCAAGCACTGTATTTTACACTCTGTCATTGTAAATATTGGCTTTTTTGCCTCTATTTTATTGGAATGGATCATTTTTTCCTCTTCTCGGCTCTTTTGTGTTTGAGTGTTTGTTTGCATTTTTTATGTATACATGTTTGAGTTAAAATTGTTTGCAACTACTGTGTTGAGAAATTCTCTTTCCTTCCAACACTCTTTCAAATCCTAACCTCCATGTTTACCTATGAAATCAACCAAATAGAGAACTGTGTGAGAACTTTTGGTCCCTTTCTTTGATGTACTATGCAAATATTAGTTAGGAAGAAACAACCTTTCCATCTTGGTGTATCACTTTCATCTTCCCTTTCATGTTCTCCTTCTCCCCTTTTCCTTGTGAGCTATTAGTGGTAGGATTTCATGTGTTGGGTTGGTCCAACACATTGCACTAGGATTGAAAAAGGAAGCCAAACTTCTCCAAATATTTGACCTCATATGTGCAAACGTCCCACACTTTGAGTTCATTTCCATCATGTCATTGGAATGCTGAGCTTCGTGCTCAATAGGGTGCAATTTCATGTGACAACAAATATCTTAACTATGGAATTCTTTCTCTTGAGTGAAGTTCCCATGATATTCAATGTTCTTTTCTCTCTTTGGAAATGATATTTTTGGTAAGAATGAAATAACTCTAGTTGTCATATCTAGTAAGGTGATACTTCTACAAGTGTCCAATTGAAACTCTTCCATAAATCCTCAAAACCTCATTGATACTTCATAAGTTACTTTTGTATTTTGGATTTTTGATTAAAAATCCATAGAAGATAGATTTTTTAAAGTATTACTCTTGTTGGTGTAAATAAAGTCTAGTACCTAGTTAATTCATTACTAGGGGACTTATTTACATGTTTTTTAAGTTTACTTAGGTCATAAGAAGGAATTTTTCTAGAAGGTGTTAGTTGTCATTAGTTGTTATCTTATCTTTTGACCTGTAACACATGTGAACCTAGGTAAGTGTGATTAGTTGTCTCATGTCATATAAGTAAGACACTTTTCATAATCCTATGACATCTTGCATCTCACCTTGGCTATATAACCAAGGTGTCTCTCTCATTGTAAATCACATCACAATCATATCATTGAATCATATTGATAAGAATACAGTTTATTCTTGTCATATTTATATTCTCTCTTTTTGTGCTTTTTATTTGGTCTCAAGATCTTAGGAGCGATAGCCAATTCTAACATGGTATCAAAGCTATATCTCAACTCTAACATGGTATCAGAGCAGATTGGGTGCCATTGGAGAGTCTTTTTTCTGAAGAGAGATACCAGATTTGGTGGTGTTCCAGTTTAGGCTCTTTATTGCAGGTTCAAATTGAAGCTTGTTGGTGCAAATCTAAGCTCACCATTGTGTCTGGAAGGTTTGAGGAAGTCAATTTTTCCTTTTCTTTTATCCAAATCAGACATACGAAGTCAAATCTATGAAGGTTTGAAGTTGAAGTGTGGTTGATAGATCCAGAAGGTAGCTACAATTTTGGAGCATTTTGGGTCAAATCTGACCCCACCATCGCGTCTAGAAGGGCCAAAAACCCTAAGATTGACTATCAATTCATCCATTTTGGATCAGTTGTTCGATGAGGAAAAAAAACTTTGCCCAAAGATTCGTACGACCCCCAGCTCATCATTATTGTAGGGTACAATTTTTGAAAAAATAAAAATAAAAATTTCAGTTGAAATTTTTTGATTTTTGTTTTGAAAAATTAATTCGGGAAATTGCAAATTTTATTTGTAAAAAGTTTTATTGAAAAATCCTTTCAAAGAAAAGGACTCTACATTTTTTGCGTACTTAAGTACAGGGCAAGGGTACTGTTGTAGGTACTAGTGGTACTTGCAGGCCCCACTGGTAACCACGCTCACCCACACGAGCCCCTATTCACCCACTGGTGGTAAATAAGAACCGACCAACATAAAAAATACGAGTCATCATTTCTAAAATCGACGGTCTGTCAAAAAAAGTTGGCTAATCAAAATCTAGTCGATTAGTAGAAGATTCTAGCACATGTTCCATCAGCATATTTTTTGAATATTATGCGGGCTTGTGATAGACACCAAGTCGTCAATATTAAGCCATGGTCCAACAAATATTTTGTCATCCAAGGGTATATTATTTTTTGGTAGGCCGACAGCTGTCAATTTTGACCCCGTGAAGTGATGACATCAACATTATGTCAGCACCAAGTCATCATTTTCTAAAAAAAATTCCCCCCTCACCATTGGGATTTTTTAGTTTGCAGTCTGACTTCAAAGTATCATATCTCAATCATTTTGACTCCTTTTTCAGTGCATTTTTTTTATTTGGGCTAATTTTTCGCACTCTTCACAGCGGTGCAATCAGTTTCTAGGTTTGGTGTCTAGTGTTTCCAAAAATTGCAGATTCTCACAGGTATTGCTACTTTGTCTTCATTTTGGGAACTTTGGGAGCTCATATCTTGCTCCTACGGTAACATTTTTGGGTACAATTTTTTTTTTAAAGTGCATAATTTTTCATGTACTTCTTAGTGGTATGATCAAATTGATCTCATTTTATACCAAAAATTGTACTCAATTTTGTGGCCTATTTTGGCATCTGTAATCACTAAGATCAAGTATAGGTTGTTGTTTTTGGCATCTAGCAACTATAAATGCACTAAGTATAAAGCTCCAAATCAAATATTGTTGGGGGGTTTCTTGATTGAGTGATTTGGGGGGGTCTCTTAGTGCATTCTTTTGATATGTTTGCTTGTGCTCTCTTGTTTCATGGATCATTCTAAAGTTCCTTTACTCGCATCATATAATTATTAAACATGGCATCAAAATGCATGGAGTATTATAATAACAAAAGGTCACACTCTATATGTTGAAGATAAGGTACCTAAACCTATAGATGCAAATATAAATTTAAAATGGATGATCAAACATACCAAAGCTCTTGGATGTCTTTGTAGACTAGTTTCTCAAGATTTGTTGTTCCAAATTGAATCATGTAAACATTATCATGAAGTTTGGGACAAATTGAAAACATTATATGGTACTACAGATGAAGTAAGAGGCTATCAAATTGATAATGAATTGATGAGCCTTGATCCTAAGAACTTTGATAACATCCAAGACTACATCACTAAGGTTAATGATCTAAGAGAGCAATGTAAAGCATGTGGAATTGATAAGAAGGAAATTCAGTTGGTCTACAATACAATGAACAAACTTGGTCCTGATTATGCTTCTTTTGTTTCTAGCTTTCATACTCATAGATTGACTATGGGGTCTACATATACTACACCTTCATTTGCATTATTTTCTGAGATGTACATGAGCAACAAAAGCTTATCTCAATGGGTCTCATAAAGACTTATAAATATCAGGCATTGTTGGTTAGTCAGATGAAAGAATCAGAATTAGATAAGAAATAGAAGAAAGCAAAGAATAATCCACATTTAGATCAAGCAAAGAAAAAATTCTCTTCTAAAGGGGAAACATCTAAGAAGGAGAGGCCTACTTATGCATATTGCAAGAAGGATGGACATGAAGAATACTATTGTTATAAGAAGGATATTGATTAGTTGAAAAATATTCTAAAAAAGAATCACATTTATTTTCCTTCTAGAATGTCTCAATCTCCTCCTCCTTCAAAACAATCTAAAAAGGACAAAGGTCAAGCATCTACATCAGCAAATAAAGGACAAGCTCTTTGTGATTTTTTAGGTCTAGGATTAGGGAGATGGCTTCTAGATTCAGAAGCATCTCATCATATGGCATCTTCACAATCTATATTTTCCTTCTTTTCAACCTTGTATGATGTCTCCTATCTTGATGGGAAATAATACATACATGAGTGTAATTGGGAAGGGATCTATTATTTTTGGGGACAACACTTTTCAGGATGTCTTGTGTGTTCCTCATTTGACGAACAATCTTCTTTCTATATATCAGATTACAAATAGTGGAGATGGGAGGATTGTGGAATTCACACCTGATTCAGTCATTATTCGAGACTTGGAGACTAGAGATATCATTGCTACTGGGGTGGTTGATCATTCATCTCAGTTGTATACCTTTGCAGATTTTGCTTCTGATGGTGACATTGTTCCTATGGCTATTGATCACATTTCTAGCATGAACCATGATTTAGAGGAGACATTTGGCTTCTTAAACTTGGGATTTCTCACATCAGATCTAGTTCTTGAGTCATGCATTTCATCTCCTCCATCTACTATTGTAGTTGATGATGCTTGTGATTCCATAGTTTTGGTTCCTTGTGATTCAGTGTAGTAGGATCCTCATTGTCTTCCAAAGATTGATACTTGTGATGGCTTCTTAGCAGGTATTTCAGACTTGTTTGTGGAGTCTCATCTTGCAGATTTGGGAGACATCATTGATAGCATTCATCTTCTCTTTGATGAAGGTGTTCCTTCTTCAGTTGTTGTGAGGGAACACCTTGACCCTCTTGTTCATTCTCTACATGATCATTCTTCGCAGATTGGCATGAGTGTGGATACTTTTGGACAACATTTGGAGGTGGCTTCTTTGTCTTCAGAGGGGATATCTTCGTCTTTGTATTATTTTCTACATTCATCTCTACTAGATGTTGGATTTTCCTCTTCAGCAGTGTGGCGTAGAACACTTATTTCGAGTGTGTCAACTTTCGACATCGACATGGAGACACTTGAGTATGCTTCAGAGACATCATCATCCATCTTCCATCTTCCTAAAATCCTGCATACATTTGTGGTTTTGTTTCTTCCTAAGGGAAGGAACATTGTTCAGCGAGATTGGATAATCTTTAGCATTCAATTTTGAGATTCTACCATCATTGCAGGAGACTCAACATTGAAGGGGGGTTGCCTTGTCTATCTTCTTCTTCTCTCTTATGGGGGGGGTCTTTTTCCTCACATGAGGTTTTTACCTTCTCATGCATCATTGAGAGCATTTCAGTTTTTATATTTTATCTCTCTTTTGGGGAGGCGTTTTGTCCCGCTGGGTTTTCTCCTTTTCTCTGTTTGTGAGAGATTTCATTTGCATTTGTACATGGGTAACTAACATGGCCTAGTAGCCAGGACCCATCTTTGTGTCATAATAATCTGCTACTCCCTAAGTTTCTCTTAAGGGGGGGTGTTGGTGTAAATAGAGTCTTGTACCTAGTTAATTCATTACTAGGGGACTTATTTACATGTTTTTAAGTTTACTTAGGTCATAGGAATGAATCTTTCTAGAAGGTGTTAGTTGCCATTAGTTGTTATCTTATCTTTTGACTTGTAACACATGTGAACCTAGGTAAGTGTGATTAGTTGTCTCATGTCATACAATTAAGACACTTGTCATAATCCTATGACATCTTGCATCTCACCTTGGCTATATAACCAAGGTGTCTCTCTCATTGTAAATCACATCACAATCATATCATTGAATCATATTGATAAGAATACAGTTTATTCTTGTCATATTCATATTATCTCTTTTTGTGCCTTCCATTTGGTCTCAAGATCTTGGCAGCCATAGCCAATTCTAACATGGTATCAGAGCTATATCTCAACTCTAACAACTCCATTCATGGAATAGCACCTGCACTATTTATTTTAAAGACATATTCTAAATAGAATCACTAATACATTCATTAACACAGTATTCAAATAAATTTGATTCTCGATAATAAAATATATATTTTTAGTATGTATTTGTCACTTACCAATAAGCATATAGAATTCCTTATAAATCTAGAATATAGTCTAATGATCATTATCAAGGATATCATAAGATATTTATGTGAACATAAATATGAATATTTTTTCATATTTCTTTCAAGGAAAAAAATAGTCATGTTACTAAACATATAGTAATGATCCATAAAAAAATAAAGCAACATGTGAGCTATCCTTTCCAAGCTTCCTCCTCGAACAGTGTATTAGGGCGATAGCCACCCATTAAAAATAGATGCATTATATTCAAGAGGATTAGATAATTTTGTTAAAATGATATCTTATCATACATTCACTCAAAATACGTCTTTAACAACACCTAACCCATTCAATATGCTTACAACCCTTTCTTCAAAATATAATGATATTGATGCAAAATATCAACACCATAAATTATTTATACAATCAAAATTCAAATGATTAGTATATTTATCAAATTTATTATAAGAAAACTAATTATAAATGAAAGATAATTAAAATTGCATTTCCTAAAGAAGAATTTTGAAAAGATAATGGTGACTAATATTTTAGCAAAAACAAGCCCTGAAATATGGTATGACTTATTCTTATTTTGATATCTCTCTTACATTAATTTCTTCCATTGCAATTATCTTTGATTGAAATCCTATGGGCCAAATGATGAACACTCTATCCAAGTTATCTCCAAACTAGGCCAAGCATGTCTAACATATTGTTTGATAGTAAATAAATCACAATGCATTTGAGATCCAATTAGAACAAAATACTTCTATTATGTATAATAATTACAGTTGTAGTAAATTCTTGCATACAAATTGACTTCAATTTTTTTGTTTTTATCAAAATATTCCCTTAAGGATTAAGAATATAGAAAGCACTCCTATCTCATTACAAAGAAAATTCACCAAATGAATAAGTAGAAGCATGCACATAAGATATCATAGTATTACCTATGAATGTACATGGTATACAATTAAGACTATGAAAAATATACTTCCAATAGAAGTTCATATCATGTTTTAAGCAAAATTGAACTTTATTAGTAGATTTGTGTAAGAAGAGAACAAATTAAGAAGAAAGGATAGCTCCAACATAATATAATATATATCATAATATGCATGCCAAAGGGATATACTACACAAAATTTTATAGTAGTCAATGTATGAAAATGATTGAACCTTCAAATGGGCAAGGAAACAAAAGAAGGCGTTATTCATCTCAAGTATTAGGCCCATTATCTCTCTCTATATATCTACCATCACCTCCTCTACTATCACACTACTTGAAGAGGCATCTTAGGGAGGCAATGGAGTTCAAAAAAATGCAAGGATAACCCTTAATTATGTTCAAACATAATATATATTCACAAAGAGGAACACTCATTTATGTAGTATAGGCATGTGAGTGTGCATAAAGAAACAAAAGATGTGATTTATCTTACCTCAGTGTTGATCATCAAGATAAAAAAAACAACAATAAGGCTAACGTATATGTAGAATTTTCTAGTATATATTTATTTGGTGGTATTTAATTCATCATTTGAGAACATTGAGACATAATAAATTTAAAATATAATATAACAATTTCTCTATGTTGATAAAAAATTGAGATATCTTTTTATTTACTATATGTAGAGGATGTATTCATTTTTTAGTAGTTTGGGAATTTCGTGTTTCAATCATTCATTTGTAGTGATATTTCAAGGCTAAATTGTATGACAGATAGAGGAGCATAACATTTTATTTTGTATACAAATGTAAAAGATGAATCAAATGGGTTAAACACTATAATGTAAATATAAATAAAATAAAAAATATGAGTTAATTTTTTTAATTATATCTCCCAAATATTACCTATAAGCAATTATTATCATTTCCTTATCTACTCTAATATCATGTTGAAAATTAGGATCTTAGGATAATAATTGTTATAAATAAAATATAAAATAAATAAAATGAGATTCATACATGCATAAGTTTTACACATTACACATGATATACATGGGGAAAACCCTTTCAGGTAAAACCCCATTAAGCATCATTTTATTAAATAGAATGGTCTACTAGAACATAGACCAAACGTGGGGAACCACTTCTCCTTACTTCCTCATGGCCAATAATACTTCATGTGCATAGTGAAATGAATTCACTATAAATCTCTAAAGTCACCACTTCTCAAATGAAAGAGAATTGCCTTAAATATGGCAAAAAGGGTGTTATAATATCTCAAGAAGTATTAGTCACACCTATTCAAAGCAACCATTCATAAATAATTAACACTATAATATTTATTATATTACTAATTATTAAATGGTATATTATCTATAACATAAGGTTTTATAATATTATATTAGAACAATGCATAAATGTTATGAGGATATGACCCCTAATAACATTATGTTATAACATGGATTTCCCCTCATTCTTTATAGCCATACTCTAAATATTCAACCATATTAATATCCCTTTGAGCAAAAGAATTAAATTGAGAAGATGGTTAAAGAGCTCCAAGAGGTAATGGTCATTTTCCTCGGTACCAATCACTACTACCCTTCTACAGTTATGGTTCATAAGAAGATGGGTTTTGGCAACATGCTCTGATTTCTATTTAAGCTCAATAAATTAACCATCAAGAATAAATATCCTATTATTGATGATATTTTTACTAAAGTAAATGTTCATTTAGGATAAAAGCAAATGTTCATTTAGGATATCACCAAATTTGAGTTGAAGAAGCTAATATTCCTAAAGTTGCCTTTCCTTATGAATTTTTGGAGATGCCATTAGGTTTATTCAATGCTCCTACTTCTTAAAGCCTCATGAATACATTTTTTGTGACTATGTGTACAAATTTAAATTGGTCTTCCTTGATGGCATTCTCATATTTAGCTAGACCTAGCCTAATCATTTTCTCCATGTAGAAATCACCCTTAGGATTTTAAAGGAGAATTCTCTTTTTTTCAAGGGCTTCAAGTGTACCTTTGGATTCTAATAGGTAGAGTATTTGGGCCATAATGTTTCACAAGCTAGTGTCTAGGTTGAACCAATGAAAATTACAACAATGCAAGAGTGACCATGAACTAAATCCCTCAAAATACTACAGAGCTTATTAGTCTTGATGGGATACTATCACAAGTTTATATGTAACAATGATAAAATTGTTGGGCTCTTGAAAACTTTGCTCACAAAGAACTCTATTTGGACTAATACAATTGATGTGGCTTTTACTACTCTCAATATTGTCATGTGTCTCATTCTAATTTTGGCCTTGCTGAAAATTCATAAACACTTCATTCTTGAACGTGATGCCTCTAGCACTATCATGGGTGTGGTGTTGATGCAAAAAGGTTAGTCACTAGCCTTCATAAGCAAGCAACTCACAAGTTTCAATCTAGCTAAATATATATATGAAAAAAATAGTTATCCTCTATGTTATCAATAATGGTTTACTTACCTATTCAACTATTAGTTCCATATCAGAGCAAATCGTCATAACTTGAAATTTTTTTGGTAGCAAAGGGTGTCCTCCCTTGAACAAAAAAAAAGGGTGAAAAAATATAGGGATATGATTATGAGATTTCCTACAAGAAGGGAAAGGAAAATGTGGTAGTAGATGCCCTCTCATGTTAATATGAAGAGAATGACTCAATATTTTCTCTTGGTATTGAATTGGATTGATGAGATTAGGAGTGAATGAGTTGATAACCCTATAGTTAAAATTGTCATTCAATAGTTGGAACATGATCCACAATATGTACCATGGTTCCAATACTAGGCTAGGTCCTTTCCTATCAAGATCAAATTTATTTACTTCCTACCTCTCTACTCAAGCCTCAATTACTAATAAAATTATGATCCTCCTCTATTGTAGATCACTTAGATTTTTTATGACCTATGAGTGAGTGAAGAGAGATTTCCTACAAGATAGCCTTAAGTAGAATGTTAATGAATTTTTAATTGAATGTGATGTGTGTCAAATGAATAAAGGAAAATATCTCTAAGCCTCTTGATATTTTTGTGCCACTTCCTATTCCACATATGGCTTAAACTAATATGGATTTCATTGTGGGGATTCCACTATTAGGAACTAAATGTCATTTTGGTTTTGGTGTATTGTTTGACCAAATATGCCCATTTTTAATGCATTACCTCGACCTTACACTATTGTTGTGGTTCTTCAACACTTCTTGGAGTTTCTCTTCAAATTTCATAAGATGCTTTGCTCTATTTTTAATCTTATACCAAAGAAAAATCATTTCCTAGGGTAAGGTGAGCTACTATGGGGTCCTTATCTTTTGAGGGTGAGGAGAGCTATTATATGGTCCTCATTGTCATTTGGAGAATGTCTTCCCCCATCTCCCCCTCTTTATGGATCTGCTAGTGATTCATATGTGATACCATTACCTGTTTAACATTCCCTTGTCTCTCTTACTACCATCTATCACTATAAACCAAAAGGGATGAGGATGGACCTAAGTTTGCCCTTTTTCTACAACAGATTTACCATTGATGACTCAATTGCTATATGATTGTTCTGGGTTGTGTGAGATGCGAGAGATGTTGATAATTATATGATAGTCTTTGGTTGTGTGAGACACATTGCTATTACATTATGGATTATTGATGAGCTCTATGTGGTTTGAGACCACCTTATTCCCCTCCTCCCCCTTAGGTGACTTGAAGTCACGAAGTGATTGTAAAGTGAAATTTGTGCGATTTTGGGTTCATATTTATGATTTTTGATATGATTTTATTTGATTGATGAAGCCAACAATTTGAAATTTATTTAAGTTATTGATTGAATGCATTGTGAAAATTGTCCTCTTTGCCTCAAGGATTGGTTGTTGAGACTTTTCTTTCAAATTTTGAATTGTTGATTGGTGGCCACCGTTGAGAATTTTATCTCTTCTTGTAAGTTTTGAATTAATGCTTTATTTGAAATTTGAAATTTCTTGTTTTGAGGCTTTATCAATCTTATGTTACTATTGGCATATGTGCAGTAATGTGGAATGTATTAGATTGTCATACTCATGTGGAGTCACTGACAGGTTGTATGGGGGGAGTAGATGGCCTGGGGATTTATTGAGAAGGGGTAAATGAGACCGGTATGGGACGGTTGCTATCCATTCTCCTTGATTTATCAGACATTTATATGCAGAGGTTCCTCAGGGAGGACCTGATAGTGGTTATTTATGTGATATTTATTCTCAGAGGAGAATTTTGGGCACTAGGAATCCTCATCCCTTTGTGTGAGCCTTGTGTTGTGAGTCGAGTAAGTTCTTTTGTGATCATTTATGTGTTGGCTATGCCATTTTGGTTGTACAAATGAGAAAATAAGAGTAAGGAAATAATAGTTGAAGGGGATAATAAATGACTGCTTAAAGATTATGAGTATAATGTATTGATGTCAAGATGTGACATATGACTTCTTGTTAAGGATAAAGTATGATTGAGGTACTTTTTACAACGAGTGTTGTTCGAATAAATAGAGATTTTTCAATAATTTTATAATGATTGTGTAATTAAAACCATCTAATGTGTGTGATATAAGTATTCCTAAGTATATTGGATCTCGATTACCTTTTTCTTAGGTATGGTGTGTATAAGAAGCCTATGCATGAGTTGATGGTACTCCTATTCATAGGGAAATACCTTTGGTGGATACTTATACATGTTATCTAAAGATTGATTTTGTGTTAACTTGCTAAACTCGAATTATAATTTCATCTTAGCTTCGATTTATTCATACGTAGTAGAGGTTTATATTACCCAAACCTTATTAACTTCCAGGAAGAAGTTTGGTCTAAGGGGGGGGGGGAATTTAAGGCCCCAATCTCTTGTTCAGTAGTTGCAAAAGTTTTTAGTGATGGTAACATTTGACTTGTTCGTGTCCCTAAAATTTTGTGTGTATTATGTGAAGGAAAATATAGGTTGTTAAATATTGGTTCTTTTTAGAGACATGAACAAGTCAAATGTTACCATCACTAAAAACTTTTGCAACTATTGAACAAATCCATCTTGTGCATCCGTGGCAATCTTTACATTCCATGAGATCACATTTCTAAGAGATATTCTGTCAAGCAGTTCATGCGCCTTCTCTATGGTTCCATATTTTGCATTCATGGCTGCCAGGCGGTTGCAGCTGTAGCATCTGGAAACCCCTTCTTTTATCCTTTGGCGGATACCCATACCTGTTTCCAAGCTCCCAGTTTGGCGCAGGCAGAGTACATTTAAAAGTTTGAGGAATTTTGAACCTCCATGATACAAATTGTGCAGAGACTTGAGGTAAGAATGAATGTTTGAAGAAGAAACAATTTAATATTGAAGCGATAACAGGTATGAGTGTCATTTTGTTTAAATAAGTTTTTAATTCTTCCTTTCAGAATATAGTAATTAAGCCCATCAATTTTTTATGAAGTAATTACCATCTGGAAATAGGTTAAATTCGAATCTCAGAATACATGGAAGGGGTAAAAGACAAACTCTTCCTCCCTCATATTGACCTTTCACTTCTCCAATTTCGTGAGTTGCAGCCTGTAAATAAGGTTTCTACCGAAGGTTTTAGAGTATGTTTATTAAAGTGAAATTCCTGCCAAAATCCTAATAATACGCACATTTAGGTTTTAACAGCCTGTAAATAAGGTTTCTACAAAGGTTTTAGATTATGTTTATTAAAATGAAATTACTGTCAAGATCCTAATAATGAGCACATTTAGGTTTTAACATTCGACATCCTTCACCCTACATAGTTAAGTGTATATCAGCATAAATAATATAAAATGTAGAAAGCTCCCATTTTGGCATAGGAAACTACCAGGGACGCCAATCTCACTCATGCATTTTAAGCTGCAATTAAACTGTTCACAAATTGAAATCATTCAAGAGAGAATTTGTGTATAAATTCTTATTATTGAATTTTGTGGGGAAGTTTTTGTGAAAGATTATGTGGCCTAAAAGTGGAAATTGCAACTACAATATCTAATTAAAAAAGAATCCACTTCCAAATATGTTTTTGATGGGTGTTTATACCCTCATCCAAAGCCCCAATTCAGGTGCAGGCAGAAGGATGCTTCCATTGATTTCAGAATAAGTTAAAGAGCATTAATGACTAAATAGACGATATTTCCTTAACCAGTGGATATTAATAGCTAACATCTAGTCAAATATAAATTAAAATTACTTAATTAATCCAGGCAGCCCCAGCTCCCCCATGTCCTGGCTGTTTCCCCATTCTCAAGTCACATCTCTTTTCATTCAACAATTATCTGTAGTATGTAGCCTATATTATTATATAGGCTATATAGAAAGAAATGTAAGCGAAATATTTTTCTATGGGCTATTTTTCACTTCCAAGTGATTAGCTGCATATAAAATACCCAAAAAAAAAAAGAAAAGAAAGATTTGTTAATTAATAAAATTTTCAAATACTGCTACAGGAATTTGTTACATTTGAGAGAAATTCAAGGGGTTATGGGAAATACCCCTCTAAACGCCTAGCATAACAACTGTTAATTGCTTGTCCATGTAGCTTCTATAGTACATAATTTTAACTCAAAAGAAAAAAAAATCTTGTCTTGATATCAATAGTCTAGTAGCTCCAAAACTTGATATTATTTTTTTATTACTTTTCATAGACGGTGAATAGATTGAAGCAGCAGCTGTAGGGAGATTGGTTTGGGTTGTCCCATTTTAAAAATAAAATAAAATGATTCTTTATAAATAAATAAAAATTAGCTGTGAGAAACTTTAGGCAAAATGAATATTTTCATCCTGCTCATAGTAGTTTAAAAATTTAAAACTTTTAAAAATGTTTTTGTTTTCTTTTATTTAATGGTTCTCCAATCAGAATTTTAACAGTGATATAAACATAGCTAAGTTTGTGCGAGAGCTGTACCCACTCCCTTTGTCCCTTCCAACCAAATCTGCGGTGAAAATAAATATTACTTTTCAAATTAATTTTACTGCTGGAACATTTAAATCTATTCATTCCTTGTATATTTTCCATTCTTTTTAATATGTGAATCTCGCATGCTTTCATAGTAAATTCGTTAATGGAATTAGGTTTATCTTAAGACACTTTAAAGTAATTATTAAAAAAAAATAGGTGTGCTGGAATAGAACATATAATATTATAATAAATATCAATTAATTTCAAAACGAGGAGTGATTAAAGGCATTTATATGTAGTCATTTTATTTAATTTCTTAACTGTGTCTGAGTATATGTGGTCATTATATTTAATTTTCTTTAATTATTCCTGAGTACATGTAGTCATTATATTTAATTTCTTAAGTGTGCCCAAGTATATGTAGTCATTTTATTTAATTTTCTTAACTATGCCCGAGTATATGTAGTCATTTTATTTGATTTCTTAACTGTGTCGAAGTATATATAGTCATTATATTTAATTTTCTTAACTATGCCCGAGTATATTAAGTATGCCCGAGTATATGAGGATTGATTTTATTTCACTAATGCAAACGAAATAATATTGGTTCTAATTAGTATTATTCTGGTGTGCTCTTTATATAAATGTTCAGATGTATGTCATTTTGAGTAGTAACTAGCATGGTGATTATTTAATTCTTCTTATTTATTTCTACTAATGATGGCAAGTTATATCAAAGGAAAATGAAAACATGGCGATCTTAGTGGGAGACTATGGAATAGAGTTTGGAATAATGTGTTTGATTATAATTAAGTAAATGAATTTCATTTATTCTTACGTATTTTATGTGAGCAATTGTAAATTCATGAATCAAATTTATAGTCTAAAGATGGTTGAAAACTTGGAGTTTTCTTACGAAACCGGATTTAGGAAAATGTGAGAATGAAGTGGAAAAAGGATGTTTTGAAAGACATTTTTTATATTTTTTTTATGAATTACATAATATGGTACGTTGGGGTATAATACATGTTAATCATTATATAAATATCCCATTGGTTTCTAGATTAGTTGTGTATTATAGTTTGAATTGTTAGGACTAGAGTCCTAATTGGTCTATGTGGTCTTATGATAGGGTTTGGTGAGTTTATACTTGTTAGTGAGTATTGAGTATACTTTTTGAATATGGGTGGAATTATTATTATTACTATTATTATTATTATTAATCCTATTATTGTGTGGCCTACCGTTAGTCATTATGACTAAAGTTGGTATCAAGTCATCATTTAACCTGTTGGATATACCATTTTTGTTGTTCAATCAAATATGAGTATACTACTCTAGTATACCCTTACCCAAGTCTCTAGTTTTCGGCTTCAACTAAGTGGGTGGCAGCCGACTATGAAAACTGTCTAGGGTAATGAACCCTAGAAAGGGTTGCATACCCACTCCTTTAGTGTGAAATTTGTATGGGACATGTGATGCATTGAGTAGGGAATTGAGTTAGTGCATATCAGCATTATTGGGACTATGTTTTATGTCAAGCAAAATTATGTTGAACCCGAGGGGAAATACCCTCATTATGAGTATCCCAATATGAAATGGAAAGAGTCGAACTACGATTCCTCTGCAAATTATATACGTAGGCAAGGCCGTCAGAGACGAGCCCCCGAGGAATTAGGTTAGGCCCTTCGGACTGTCCGTCTGAGTTTTGTTGGTCTTGTTGATCTTTCCTAATTTTGAACTTTCCTAATGTTGTAAACCACCATTTTGACTCACATAGCTATGTAATTATATTGTTGATTGTGGTGATCATGTACTAATAAATCGTTGATCTTACAGGAGCGTCAAGTCTTGTAGAATGTGTAGGTACAAGTATTGAGAGTGAGGAAAGTATGACACGATGGAATACAAGAGGTGGTTGAGTGAGTAGCAAGGTATGTTAAGTTAACCCATAATAAGTAGAAGTTATTGTTTAAGATGAGAAACCCATTTCTACCCTTACTCATAACTGGTGATATCATTGATCATAGCTTTAGATAGTTTATTATGTTAATATAATTGTAAGTAGTGAGATATGTTGCTATTGACTTTCGAAAAGAAAAAAAAATTATTGCAAAATTAGTAAAGTTATTACAATTTTTGTTAGGTTGTTTAGAGAATAAAATGTGGGTCTTATACATAAACTTCCTTTATAAAACCAAATCCCAAAACTACTTTATAGACATTTAATAGACATTTAATCTTGTGAAAGCAGCGATATGCTGTCCTCTTTTACTGCCACAAACCCCTTTTCCTCAGCAGCATCCATCAACACTTCAAAATGAATTGACTTAAAGATCATTTATATTCATCCAGCCCATTGCTTTTCAATATTTCAGCTGTGGCAACAACTGTGGCAATAGCTTTTTCTGAAATTGATAGTTCCTCATTACCTTCATAATGATTTTTCAACTCTCTATAAAAAGATACCAAGGAACTAGAAGTAGAGCATATCTCAAGTTATCTGTTGATTACATGCCAAATCACCGTGTTTACCCCTTTTCCTCCCATAAGTATTGCCTTTTGACTCTCGTATCTTCCAATTTGCAAGACAAATGCAATTCCTATTCATCCTCAAAAATTGTACTTAAAGTTTCTAGGGATTGGGGAAATTATTCTGGACACGAGTAGAAAAGCATCTAATGTTTACTTTGAACTGTTTGATGAAAAGTTAAACCCTGAAGCAAGGCAGCACAGACAAAATATTAGAAATAAAATTGCTTTTATTATTTTTGTTGGAAGTATGTTGTATATTTTTAAGTTTTATAGTTATTTAAGATAACATAAATGAGTTATTAGAAAAAAGAATTTCTTCTGACATAAGAATTGTATTATTGTACTGTGAATGATTGAATTTTTATATAATGATAAAAGAAAATCACTATGTTAGATTATTTACATGAAAGATTTTTTAGATAAAATATACTGTGTATTGCATGTTTGCTTTCTAATCTCACGTCTTTTTTCTACAATCTTATATAAACTAGCTAAAAAAATGTCTTTCAAAAACACTTTTTGAAAAAACAATACCATCCATTTTATTCTACATGAATCTAATCCTATCTTACATTTTGATTAATCAAAATCATTTTCTAATATAACATTGGACCATTTCAATTTAATATCAGTAACCCATATTTGAAAATGTTATCCCATTTGTGACAGATATCTTCAGTCCCCATTGCATTCTACCATGATGACAGTGACCCAAATTAACATCTAACATTTCTTTAACCATGGAGGACTGTTACTAATCTTAAAATATATACCGTCCTTATTAGGTCTTTTAACATTCACTTTCCTATAAAATAAATAATCATTTTACTTTCTAATATTATATTGAACTAGGAATTGTCACATTGCATTTAGTTCAATATTTTCCTGTGGAACTACAATTACAGTGACCCATTTCAATAATGAGAGGTCCCAATTAGTCATACATCGAATGAATATATGTTGAAATAATGGAGGTTGAGATTCACTACTTTTTCTAAAGAGAAGCATTTTTTTTTGTCTAGTTGGTAGACATTACAACTCTAGGCTGGCCCACAATCCTATTCAATATTTAAGGTGATTTAATTTGAATATAACATTTTTTTATTGTGACTTCCTGTCATGGTATTTAAGATGATTTAATTTGAATATAATTTTTTTTTAATTGTGACTTCATGTCATGGATATAGATGAAATAACTTTTTTTCACAGATTCTCATATTCATTGTGATTTAAATAATTATAATTTATTTTATTTTTAAAAATTATAATTGTGTTTAATCTTTTTAATTTTTTAATTAGTGTTATGTTTATTTTAGAAAAATGATTTAATATATTTATATATAAATAGATGGTGTAATTTTATGTAAAGTCGGGTCTTTTCTTTTTTCTTTTTTCTATTTGTTTACATATATTTTATTTTTAATCAAGTAGAATCAGGAGGTTGTCCCAACAACCCGAAGCTTAGCTCTTTGATAAGGTGAATCTCTCCTATAACCTATTAGGTAATGTACAATGGACCATCTGGTAATCACCACACATGACAAATAAACCATTATGAACAAGAGTCGAACTCATGACCTAGGCTGCCTAAAGCAACAATCGAGACCAAGTGAGTTGACTTGGGAGGTCAATTTACATGCATTCTTATGTAATTATCCCCCACCTTATCCATACATGTGCATGCTCCAACATATCTACCCTAGCCATTCATTAACTATGTTTATATATGCGTGTATCTCTATATATCCATTGCTTACCTTAATCTAAGCCATTTTATGTCCTAGGCCATTTCCATGAGCATGGGATTGACCCTACAACCATGGACTTGACCCTTGAAATTTTAAAATTCAAATTCAAAATTTCTTCAACTCTCAACTATTCCTTTCACCTAGGGTTGATAACATAATTTTGCATGATTTATTGTTACATGTCTTTATATTTAAAGGTATTCAATTTTATTAATATATTATTCAAATATCCTATCTCATTTTGATCATTTTTATTAAAGGAACATGCTAGGAACACCACCATTCATCCACTAAAATAAATTTAGATTTACATAATCATCCTAGGAGCATCTACACAACTAAGAGTTATGTTCAATTCTTCACCTAATGTTTCAAGGGGTTGACCTAAGAGAACATGTCCCCTTATGACAAATTGATTATCTTCCAAAGGTATTTTTAGATAATAGTAGTTTTAGATATCAAAAATAAAAAAAAGAGAGGCAAGTCAAGTGCAAAAGGAATTAGGATTGTACATTGCTTGAGATTATTTTTACATGCATGAATCTCACCTTGGTTTGTGAACTCAACCCTCCATATTATAAACAAAATTTATAATGTTGAGGCAAGGTACAAACATAAATCACACTTTTCCAAGTCTAAGGCATTTGGAATTAGTGTCATGTTTAATTTTTGTTCATCCTTGAGCACAAGCTAAGTACCCATATTTATCACATTTAACTTCTTTAATTTTAACATTTATTATTTCATAATACACATGCTCATTGTTTTCATTCATTGATCTAGGTTAATTTGTGTTTGTTTGTATGCATAAATGATTAGACTAGCCTACATTAAGCTTAAATAAAATTTATTTTCCTTGACATTTTAGTCAACCCGATTAATTCTACACAACTTATCCTTCCTTTAAAAGGGTTTTCAATAATATTAAGCTCTTTAGAAACTATATTGTAACTTTGATTTATCATCTATTTCCAAATTTGTTGGGGTTTGTATTCACTTTATTTTCATATATTTTGATTATGATTTTGGTATACACAATAGTTTATCTCTCTTCACACCTTCCCATCCTAGGAAATTTTTTCATTGTGTAACCTTTTAGGGCTTGATTTATTTGGCTAATATACAAACATCTAACTCAAATTTCAATATATTTCGTTTTTATCATTCAAATCACATGATGCATCCATTCTTGACATATACTTGGTATTTTTCATGATATGGATGTGAGTGTATTCTTTATGGAGGTTTTTTTTACCATGTGTCATCATTCTTGTCCTTCATTCAATGGATTAATGCTTATCCAATCTTATTAGAGATTCTTATTTCCTTATCCAAATATTTCATGATGATCCTATGCCTTGTAACAATAATGAGCTTGTACTTGTACATGTTTTGCACACGCCCCGCCGAAGGTAGGGACCCCTCTCTTTTTCTCTTGTCGGGTTGTTTTTGCTCTCAACGGGTCATTTTTGCTCCTACCTAATTTTGCATGCCCCTTTCATGAGCTTAGGTTGGTCACATATACCAAGGTCATCAAATTCCCCTTAACTGAAATCATCTATCCAAAATTTACTGAGTATTTTGCCTTTGTGGAACTTGGCTTATGGGTCTCCTTTGTCCCTTTGTCGTCATGTCCATTGGGCATCGCGGACTTGCAACTGTGGGTCACCTCATGTGGTTTTTTGGTTGTATTTCGCTGCTAAGTAGCGGTCGACTCTTAACTTCCGCCCCCATGACAGGCTCCGCATTTGGTTTCTCTATCCTCGCCATCGTCGTGAGTGAACCAAACCTAACCCCTTTGAAAATAAACTAAGTTAAAAATGTTTTGCATGTCATCGCATGTGGCTCGCCACCACCCAACCACCATCATTTAACGGTAGAGCTCTCATGTCGCCCTGCATTACGAACTCTACACCTGTTGTGGCCCCGTCGCCATCGCTCAACGATGGAGCCTTCACACCATTCCAAGTTGCACATTCCACATTTATTATCTATGATCCCAGCCTTGGAGTCTGAAATGGTGAAGCCACCAAGTCAAAATGATTATGCGAGTCCACCCTCATGGGTGTCCACTAGTGGAAAGCCACCACTTGGCGGCCATTGTTTAAATGGCGAGATCTCAGTATCACTTTGCCATGTGGGTCTCACATATTCCATTTTCTCAGGATGAAATCTTAAGTCCATTAACAAAGTTAAAACTCCTCTACGAGTCTGCCTTTGTGGATGTCTGCATGCAGGAAATCGTTACTACAACATCGTTCCATAATGGTGAAACCTCGCTACTTCCCCACTACGTGGACCTGGAACCCACCAACGATGTCAATACTAGAAGCACACAAAGACAAACTTTAAGGCGGGCCCACTCATGTGAACCATCGTTATCGGAACATCATCCTAGAAGGTCGCTCCTTAGCAGCGAGGACTCAATAGCAATTCAGCATAAAATTCATCATATATTTTAGAGGTAATTGACGAGGGTGTCAATTGTTAAAAGAAAGAACAAATTACATAAGTTTTGGATGGAGTCTAAATCATGAGCTCGGGAAGAAGCCAAATGAATAAGGAGATGGCCCAAAATGCAAGATACTCTAGCTATTTCTTTTAGTCTATCTGATGAAAGATTCATCTCATTGATCTCACAAAGATTCATGTAATTCTCATGTTCTAAATGATCTCTCTAATGGCCAAGTAAAATTGAAAAGATGATGATGAAGTGAAAGTGGAGGCGTCATAGGAGCTCTCAGACTTGGCTAAGGAAACTATCAAATAGCTAAAATGATGTGAATTCAACGTTCATCAAGGTCATAGTTCATCCCTTCACAAAAACAACATTGCTCATTGACATCCCTACACCTTCATCCCACAGACAACACTCATGTTCCTTATTCTCGCAAACAACAAAGGCCCTCCTCATTTCTGCATAAGATGCTAGATGTAGGGAGGGCTCAAATTGGAGCTCCACGTTTTATCATAATTTATCTAGCTCATACGTGGTGGACTATTGTTAACTCTTAAATTTGCACCCTTATAAAGTTGCAAAAACTTGATACCTTAGAGAAACATGGGAACTTTTCCAGAGGTTGTGGGTAACCCAAAAATGGAAAAGAACCTCTAGAGGAGGCCAGCTTCCTATGTTGGTAATATCACCTAAACTACTGACTTTGAAGGAAAAAGGAGAAGGATTACTAAAAATGAAATGACAATGAAGGTAAAAATGAAGTGATACACCAAGACTAAAGATAGAATATGATCACAGAATACTGACACAAATGATCAAAACTGGAATATACCTAAGTATGCACAATTCATTGTTGTATGTTAATGCATAAATACTTTACTAATAGGTTTGTACATAGAAATTTAAAAAAAAGAAGCTAACTTCACGATTAACAAACAAAATGTATTAAGTGAATACAATCAATAACCTGCAAGAACAAACTAGTTGTAGAAAGGTATGAACATGTGAGACAAAGTTGTGAGGAAAACAATTTCACTGCTAACTTGATCAATCACTCACCTACACTAATCTGCAAGAATGAAAAGACAAGAGATAAATCACTAGAAATAATGAAGGTCTCCACTATGAATCATATTCAAAAAACTGAGTTACAAGAAATCTATAAAAATATGACTAAGTACTGTAAAAGTCACAAAGTAGAGGAAAATATCATTTTTGGAACTCTCTTAATAATGAGTTACAAAGTGACTAAGTAGCCAACTCCCAACAAGATCCATCAAAAAAGCAACTAGAAGCATCAATTCTCGTAAGTCTTCAAAAAGCCCCAAAAATAGCAACTGAAACTCCTTCCAAAAGGTTCCAAATAGGTGGAAAAGTTCAATTTGAATATGTCCAACATGAGACACATCGAAAAAAACTCCAAAAAGCACCAAACTAAGTCAAAAACCCTGATTTTGCTCCCACATGTTGGCCAACTAAAAATAACTTCCCTATATTTTCTTCAAGATCAACTCAAACAAATCTTCATCTCCCTTTATGACTTAATCATAATAGCACATGCTCCTATTTGTGTTGAATTTAAAACATATCTCCTTGCCTTCTCAATGTGATATGTTGCAAAGCTTCCACGGTTTATTCATTTTGAGCACATGTTCTATCTCTTTGCATTTAAAGGTAAATGTTTTAAATTAAATGATTTATAATTCATCATTTAAACTCAAACATTTTACAACATAAAGTGAATGCAAAAATAAGGAAAAAAAGAAAGTCTTTAACTCCAATATTGCTATGCATCGAACACCACTATATTTCTTGCATTAGGGTTCAAAACCTAAATAAATAAATAAAAGAAAAGAAAAAGGAAAGGCACTTTTCATCATTTCGCTAAAAGCTTCTTGGAGAAGCTATGCTGCCACCGAGGGTTTCTGTAGAACTTTCAACTATAACTTTTGGAGCTTCAATGATAGATATTTGCAAGCATTTTGTGCTAAAACCTATCATTTCTACTAGGCAAAAAAAATGGTAAGCATTTTTTCTAAAAGAAAAAGAGATCTCCTTTTATGAAATTTAGCCTTTAAGGCCATAGTATTCTAAATTTTTCTCTTTTTCTCTATGTCCCTGTAACCCTTCATCTGTTTGGTTGGGCCTCCATGAGAGATTTTGGAGCTTTGCGGAAATATCCTCATGTAGAGTTCTTAAAGAAAAGAAAACAACAATTGGGTAAGCAAACTTTCTATCTCTTTTCATTCTCTGCAATTCAAAACTTGTTCTAAAACTTTTTTTGTAGCATAATAATGAAAATATTTCTATTCTCTGTGTTTTTTCGTGTTTTCTCTAATAGATTCAAATGTTGAAAACCAACTCATTTTTGCATAGAGAAAGTGAACAAACTCTTTGCATTCTTCATTTCCTATGATCTTTTTTGCTTGTATCGTAAAGATTGCTTGACTTTTATGGAGAAATCAGAAGATTTAACCAAAAAATCCTAGGCCACGGGTTTTCTACTTGTGTGGCTGTAAAAGATCAAGGGCTCCTTCCATTCTTTTTTATAGATATATCTATTCCCCTATTGTGATTGTATAAGACAGTGAACCCTTAACATTGTGTTGATATGGCACTCCATAGTCTGTTAGAAACCATTCAAGGATTTCTTATGCTTGTGGCTGTAGGCTGTCTATTTTCTACTGTTTCTATATCAAGGTTTCTTTAAAACTATAGCCTTCATTAATACTCTTGAAGTGGAATTAAAAATGAAGGATTTCATTTTCCTGTAGCAGGTTGTGTAACAATCTATATTACTCATGGTGCATTGCACATTTGCATCGATAAAATAGACATTGATTTTGTGTAAAACAAAGCTTTAGCTTATTAAACATGAAATATGAGAATTTCTATATAATCTCTTTTTCATAGAGTCTATAGAAACTTCACTTAACCATAACCACTTTCAGAAAAACATAAATACCTTCCTATTTTTCATGATTTGTAGTCATATTATAATGAAGTAAAATCTAAATATGGTGCTCCAATTTAGTTTTAATAAAAACTGTGAACCCACACTCACATTTGGCTCATAATAAAACTTTCACTTTGCTATTTGCAGTATTTATCACTCGATAATTTTGTGCACTGTGATGCTATGCCATTGGCTTTGAGAAAACTTTATCTTTTATGCATAAGAAGATGAGGGTTTATATGTCACTCCATATAATCTTAGATACCTAATTCAGATGTTGCTTTGTTCCTTTATTTCATGTGAAAGTTTATTTCACTGTTACCTTGACAATTCTATTACCTGCCTTGATTTGAATTAATCATCTCGCCTTGCTATCTTGAATGCTTTCATTTAAGTGATGACTTTCATTTAATATGAACATCACTTGATGCACCATGCTCTTGAAAAAAACTCAATCCTTGAGCAATAGTTATTTCTTATACTTGTGACTGTCACCATATTTGATCTTTATTGTTTCATTATGGTTCTATTAAACAGTGGCTTGCTAATTAAACAGTGAATTTATCAATTCACTATTGTGAATAATAAACCCCTTTTTATTGGACTACCAAGAAACAAGAAAGATCTTAGTCTTTGTCTTCTGCAATATTGTGAATTTTTTACTCATGATTTGCACTGGCACTGTAGCTACATTTAATTTTTCAATACTCACTGTTTCAATGAGGAAATATTGTTATTGTAATATGTAGCAGTTGGATTGAAATGTACTTAAAACTTGTGCATAAATAATGAGTTGGGCTCAACCCTCATGGGAGCCACATTTCCACCACTCACATTTAATTTGATAAATGATTACACCTATTGTTGCAAATGGAACAAACAAGTTAGAAAAACCATGCATATTTCAAGGGTATTTGATAGCTTCACTCTTTTCTCTAGGACATTTGAAATGCACACAAGACTTGTTTAATGCAGATCAGGATCAATTTATGCATGCATAGGTAGATAATCATGTATGGTTTGTAACTTTTCATTGCTTAGAGCATTGCTCTAACTCATTGCCTTGATTTAATATAGGAAACAGGAGTCTCAAGGAGCTAGGAAGGCTAGAACAACTCAGACGGCAACCAGACAAGAAGACTTGATAGAACCAGTCATTCCCAGGCAATGACTAGTTACCCTCCCTACATGCACTTTGTTTTAATTTTTTTTCGTATTCATGTTTATGTTGATTTTTTTTTGCATTGAATAAGCAAGAAACAATTAATCTCACGGTTTGTGTGAGTTAAATGAAAATTTCAATTCAATAAAATAACTTTTCAGAGGAAATTTGCAAAATCTTCTTATGTTTCATGCATCTGTATAAATGCGATGATTTTTTTTTTGTAATCTCTCAAGTTATTTCATTTGTATATATAAATGTAATGTAAGGGGAATAGAAAATGTACCATTTTCTTTTAGATATTAATAGGCTCTACTTGGTTGAGCCATAGGTGAAAATCTGGTAACATTTTTTGTGACATCAGCTGGATGTTTGCTTGCTAAACATGTAAACTAGTAGCCTAGACTTGTCCATTGGGTATGGAGTCATTTGGAAATCTCAGAGGAAGACCTAAAACAACTTGCACATAGCTGTAACTTGCTTGAGACTAGTCAGATTATTAGGGAATTTATTGAAAACAAGAAAACTACAGAAGGGAAACTAGCTACTATGTTGGAACAACACTTAGGGAATAAAACTTGTTGCAACTAAACCTACCCTACACTAACCAGTAAGAAATTGGTTAAACAAAACCATTTATAGGATGACTGAAATAGCTACCCATTCTTCTCAATATGCAGTGGATGGCATACTTAAGGACAAATGAGTAAAAGTGAGACATAGAAAAATGTTTAACAAGATGATGCACTACTTCTTTAAAAAGGTGAATAAGTTCACTTACCTCACTAAACAATTCATATGTATTGACAATCAAAGGAGGATAAGTGAACCGAACATACTCTTGTTTGGCTATCAGTGCATCTTGGATACCATCTCCCGTTGTACTTTCATGTGTGGGTACCTTATTGAACTCCATCTGGGCTAGGTATCTGATTGGACAGCCTTTGGTAAGGGTAAAGCTTGAACTTTCCTTATTGAACTCTTGCTCGTGGACTACCATTTTATCACCTTGTTGGCTAGAAAGGTCTAATCCATGTGGCTGACTTGGTGAAAAAATGGAAACCTCCTCAGTATGCCCATGCTTTCTTGAATAAACATTCATTCCTTCAATGGAGAACAATGAGATGGCTTCTTCCAACACACTTTCAATAAAAAACATTAGTTTATGGCTCATTTATACACCAAAAAGGAAATTTCTTATAATTCTCATTATCACTCAAAAAATCACACTCCAAATCATTATTCTCTTCTTCAATGAAGGAAGGAAATTTTTCAAATGGTGATGTAGTCTCAAGCTCCTCTGTATAATAGAATGGAAGCTCTTCCACCCAGTTATAATCTTGCAAATCAGGTTCATGAGGTTCCTCCTGTTGTTTCAGCTCCTTTACAAGTTGTTCCAAATTATCATAATTATCAACTACTTCTGATTCTTTTGATTCTTCTGCATCCAACTTTGAACAAAATTGTTCAACTATACATGTTGATATCTCTTCAAAAAGTTCAAAATTAGCTTACTCATCCATAGTATGCTCGAAAACATCAAAGCTCATATTCTGGGAGAAGGTATCAAATTTAGTTTTATGCTTTTCCTCCAGGCTGAGAGCTCCATCTTCTTGTTGATGATCATCAATCAGTAATCCACCAATGCCTTCTTACTGTTGTTCTGAAAGAGTTTCACCATCTTGGAGAGATTTTCTTTGTGTTAATCGATATTCTTCCAAAGCCATTTGTAACATATTTGTAATTTTAGTCTCCTTTATGCTGAGTGAGTTGTGAGGGTCTATAGGCTGCTCTGCTTCAACAGCTCTCTATTTTTTGAAACTCCTTTCAAGTTGCCTCTTTTGACACTACTCAGTTAGTTGGTGTTGATAATTTGAGTAAGCTTGACTACTATGTACCCGAGTAGACAGTAGCTTCATTTGTCCTTCCTTAGCAACTATCTCCCATTCAAAGATCTCCTTGAACTAGATTCTTTTTTCCAGTCTCTCTTGATCATAAAAGTTGATTTGTTCAACCATTTCTTGTTATTGCGTAATGGTTTTTTTCTGATTCTTGACATCTACCAGCATTCTATTTGTTTGAAAAAATACTTTACTAATATCATTAATCTTCATACAATCAAAATTTTGGCTCAAATCCCACAACATATGGTCAAACTGCTTGACCAAAATCAATACAGTCTGATAAGGATGTTCTTGAGGTTGGTTATGTGAATAATCACATTGATTAGCATTAAGAACCTCCTCTCAAGACTGATTTTGATCATGAACTGACTAATACAAAGGTTGAGCAGGAGTAGGAGGGCGGGAAACATGATCAAAATACTAGTAATTTGTTGTTACAAGGTCATTTGACATAAAAATAGCAGGTTGTTTTGTATAATATGGCTGATAAGAGGATAAATTTGTAGGATTTTCTTGAAATGGAGGTGAAAATCCATGGTATAGCTAATAACTAGACATTGCATGTATAAAACATGAACATATGCAAGCCTAAACAACAAACTTTATTTAATTGTAGATATCGGGGCTGTTGAAACCAAAAGATATGACTAGAGTCGCAATGGTGTTGTTCAAACTACCTCCAAAGGTTGATAATATTGAGAAAAACACCAATTCCTCAATAATGTGATGTCTTCAAAATGATATGCTGATGTTAACCTCTAAAAGGCCTAAAATTCACCGGTTGCATATCAAAACCAACAATAACGTATATCTTCTTTTAGCTGTCTAATTCGATAGTCCCACCGGGTGTGCAAAATTGTTAACTCTTAAAGTTTCACCCTTATCAAGTTGTAGAAACTTGATACCTTAGAGAAACATGGAAACTTTTCTAGAGGTTGTGGGTCACCCAAAAATGGAAAAGAACCTCCGGAGGAGGCTGGCTTCCTATGTTGGTAATATCACCTAAACTACTAAATTTGAAGGAAAAGGGAGAAGGATTACTAAAAATGAAATGATGATGAAGGTAAAAATGAAGTGATGCACCAAGACTAAAGACAAAATATGATCACAGAATACTAACACAAATAATCAAAACTGGAATATACCTAAGTATGCACAATTCATTGTTGTATGTTAATGCATAAATACTTTACAAACAGGTATGTACATAGAATTTTGCAAAAAAGAAGCTAACTTCACAATTAACAAACAACATGTATTAAGTGAACACAATCAGTAACTTGCAAGAACAAACTAGTTGCAGAAAGGTATGAACATGTGAGACAAAGTTGTGAGGAAAACAATTTCACTACTAACTTGATCAATCACTCACCTACACTAATTTACAAGAATGAAAATACAAGAGATAAATCACCAAAAATAATGAAGGTCTCCGTTGTGAATCATATTCAGAAAATTGAGTTGCAAGAAATCTATAAAAGTATGACTAAGTACTGTAAAAGTCACAAAGTAGAGGAAAATATCATTTTTGGAACTCTCTTAATAATGAGTTACAAAGTGACTAAGTAGCCAACTCCCAACAAGATCCATCAAAAAAGCATCTAGAAGCAACAATTCATGTAAGCCTTCAAAAAGCCCCAAAAATAGCAACTAAAACTCCTTCCAAAAGGTTCCAAATAGGTGGAAAATTTCAATTTGAATATGTCCAATATGAGACACATCGAAAAAAATTCCAAAAAGCACCAAACTAAGTCAAAAAGCCTGATTTTGCTCCCACATGTTGGCCAACTAAAAATAACTTCCCTAGATTTTCTTCATGATCAACTCAAACAAATCTTCATCTCCCTTTATGACTTAATCATAATAGCACATGCTCCTATGTGTATTGAAGTCAAAACATATCTCCTTGCCTTCTCAATGTGATACGTTGCAAAGCTTCCATGATTTTTTCATTTTGAGCACATGTTCTATCTCTTTGCATTTAAAGGTAAATTTTTTGAATTAAATTATTTATAATTCATCATTTAAACTCAAACATTTTACAACATAAAGTGAATGCAGAAATAAGGAAAAAAAGAAAGTCTTTAACTCCAATATTGGTATGCATTGGACACCACTATATTTCTTGCATTAGGGTTCAAAAACTAAATAAAAAAAAAAGGAAAGAAAAAGGAAAGGCACTTTTCATCATTTCGCTAGAAGCTTCTTGCAGAAGCTATGTTGCTGCCGAGGGTTTCTATATAACTTTCAACTATAAATTCTAGAGCTTCAATGATAGATATTTGCAAGCATTTTGTGCTAAAACCTATCATTTCTACCAGGCAAAAAAAATGGTAAGCATTTTTTCTAAAAGAAAAAGAGATCTCCTTTTATGAAATTTAGCCTTTAAGACCATAGTATTCTAAATTTTTCTCTTTTTCTTTGTGTCCCTGTAACCCTTCATCTATTTGGTCAGGCCTCCATGAGAGCTTTTGGAGCTCTATGAAAACATCCTCATGCAGAGTTCTTAGAGAAAAGAAAACAACAATTGGGTAAGCAAACTTGCTATCTCTTTTCATTCTTTGCAATTCAAAACTTGTTCTAAAACTTTTTATGTAGCATAATAATGAAAATATTTCTATTCTCTATGTTTCTTTGTGTTTTCTTTTATAGATTTCAATGTTGAAAACCAAGTCGTTTTGGCATAGAGAAAATGAACAAACTCTTTGCATTCTTCATTTCTTGTGATATTTTTTGCTTGTATCATGAAGATTACTTGAATTTTATGGAGAAATCAGAAGATTTGACCAAAAAATCCTAGGCCACAGGTTTTTTACTTGTGTGGCTATAAAAGATCAAGGGCTCCTTCCATTCTTTTTTGTAGATGTATCTATTCCCCTATTGTGATTGTATAAGACAGTGAACCTGTAACACTGTGTTGATATGGCACTCCATAGTTTGTTAGAAACCCTTCAAGGATTTTGTATGCTTGTGGCTAGAGGCTGTCTATTTTCTCATGTTTCCGTATCAAGGTTTCTTTAAAACTATAGCCTTCATTAATACTCTTGAAGTGGAATTGAAAATGAAGGATTTCATTTTCCTGTAGCAGGCTGTGTAACAATCTATATTACTCATGGTGCATTGCACATTTGCATTGATAAAATAGACATTGCTTTTGTACATAAAACAAAGCTTCAACTTATTAAACATGAAATATGAGAATTTCTATATAATCTCTTTTTCATAGACTCTTTAGAAACTTCACTTAACCCAGGCCACTTTCAAAAAAATATAAATACCTTCCTCTTTTTCATGATTTGTAGTCATATTATAATGAAGTAAAATCTAAATATGGTGCTCCAATTTAGTTTTAATAAAACTGTGAACACACACTCACATTTGGCTCATAATAAAACTTTCACTTTGCTATTTGCAATATTTATCACTCCATAATTATATGCACTGTGATGCTATGTCATTGGCTTTGAGAAAAAATTGTCTTTTATGCATAAGAAGATGATGGTTTCTATGTGACTGCATCTGATCTTAGATACCTAATTCAGATGTTGCTTTGTTCCTTTATTTCATATGAAAGTTTATTTCACTGTTACCTTGACAATTCTATTACCTGCCTTGATTTGAATTAATCATCTCGCCTTGCTATCTTGAATACTTTCATTTAAGTGATGACTTTCATTTAATATGAACATCACTTGATGCACCATGCTCTTGACAAAAACTCAATCCTTGAGCAATAGTTATTTCTTATACTTATGATTGTCACCATATTTGATCTTTACTGTTTCATTATGGTTCCATTAAACAATGGCTTGTTAATTAAACAGTGAATTTATCAATTCACTATTGTGAATGATAAACCCCTTTTGATTGCACTACCAAGAAACAAGAAATATCTTAGTCTTTGTCTTCTACAATATTGTGAATTTTTTACTCATGATCTGCACTAGCACTGTAGCTGCATTTAAGTTTTCAATACTCACTGTTTCAATGAGGAAATATTGTTATTGTAATCTGCATCGGTTGGATTGAAATGTACTTAATAGTTGTGCATAAATAATGAGCTAGGCTCAACCCTTGTGGGAGCCACATTTCCACCACTCATTTAATCTAATAAATTATTACACCTGTTGTTTCACATGGAATAAACAAGTTAGAAAAACCATGCATATTTCAGGGGCATTTGATAGCTTCACTGCTTTTCTCTAGGACATTTGAAATGCACACAAGACTTGTTTAATGCAGATCAGGATCAATTTATACATGCATAGGTAGATAACCATGTATGTTTCATAACTGTCATTGCTTAGAGCATTTCTCTAACTCATTGCCTTGATTTAATGCAGGAAATAGGAGTCTCGAGGAGCTAGGAAGGCTAGAACAACTCATACGACAGCTAGACAAGAAGACTTTATAGAACCAGTCATTCCCAGGCAATAACTAGTTACCCTCCCTACATGCACTTTGTTTTAATTCGTTTACTTATTCATGTATATGTTGATTTTTTTTTGCATTGAATAAGTAAGCAATAGTTAAACTCATGGCTTGTGTGAGTTAAATGAAAATTTCAATTCAATAAAATAACTTTTCAGAAGAAATTTTCAAAATATTCTTATGTTTCATGCATCAGTATAAATGCGATGATTTGTTTTTTTGTAATCTCTCAAGTTATTTCATTTGTATATATAAATGTAATGTAAGGGGAATAGAAAATGTACCATTTTCTTTTAGATATTAATAGGCTCTACTTGATTGAGCCATAGGTGAAAATTTGGTAACAACTACATTAATAGATAATGTCTCATTGTGTTACACTTGCTCGACCACTAAGCAATACGAATATTGTGAATAGGCTGAATGGCAATGAATTTGCAAATGGCAGTTGGAGCAATGAATGGTGATGGTCGATTGTGGCAGGTTGGCCTTTCTCAGTAAGTGGTGTCTCAAGATCACGGAGATTAGTATTGCAAGTGCTTCCCCATCCTCATGTCGTTTCGGCTTGCATCTATTTAATCATGGTCCAACGTCATGAGCTAACGTGTAGGTGCATTATGGTAATTCTATTGAACCCCTAGTTAGCAATGATTGGCTCGTTCCTATTCAAACGCAGGTATCTTATTACTGAGGATTTCATTGTGCAGGAATTTGCTATGAAAATGCCACTGGGTGTAAGCAGGAAATCCATATACTTCAACATATTTTAGTGGTTGCGAACGAAATGGCATTAAGAGTGTACAAGGATTAGGGAAGGATGTCTGCGGATTTTCTTTTCCCTCTTCGCATCGTTCCCTACAAAACTTAAGGCAAAGGAACTAGTAGTTGTACTAATCAAAAGAATTATTTAAAACTGATGAGGGGATGGATGCGACGTAATTTGAGGTGTTTTTTGTGTTGGGTACATCGGGGTGGCAAAGTTATATTGAAAGACAATGAGGATTTACTATGCAATGTCCCAAGCTCTGAGTATCGCAGTACCCGCAAATCGGTCTTGCGTGTGGCATTGGCATTTGATCACTAACAATGATTCATTAGCAATGGGCATGACATTAAAGGGGCGGCAGTTTATTTTGCATATTATAAAGACCCATACTGCGGTCTTTTGATTATGAAACCAAATGCACGTGTATATTGAGTAAGTTTGGGATAGGTAAAGGTTTTGCATGTGGGACCCGAGCTTCCTCACACCAACAGGTATTCTAATACGTATTTCCCTTAGTCTGTGGCATTTCTATCCCATCCTTCAAAATGGTTTCCACCGCACTCCTCACGATGGAATTCTTGTGTGTGGAGCATGCATCCCTCCTTGTCGTCATTCCCATTTGGAATTCTTGTGTGGTGTCTTCACACGCATCATTTAACAGTTCATTTCAATTGCTCCTTCACCAAGGAGGATGAGCCTAGGGGAGTGCATAATGAAGGGAAGTTAGAGTTTCTATCAAACATCCAAGATCTACCCTCTAGGAATTGATAAAATAAAATCTTTGCAATAAATTTTTTTGGGTGCGTCGATCTTGCAGTAAAGTCATTATAAGCTTCAAAAGGATTAATCAAAGGAAATTTTATTTACAAATGGTGGCGCCATTACAATTAATGATGCCAAGCATAAAGGAAAGGGGGAGATGAAGAGGACCTGCTCATTCCATCCACTAGAACAATGGATTAATCAACTCGAAAGGGGAGGGGTGGAAATTTGATGAAGTACCGTGAGTGTTGATGGGTGTTTTATGCACTTCTGAACATAGGCAATGCATAGGTGCACTACCTCTCTTGAAAGGAAATCTCCAACTGCACGCTGCTGAAAATCTTCCCAAGGTCTCTCGGGTGTCAGGTCATGACTTGCATGGAATTGCTCAATTGACGTTTGGTGTGATTTTGCTGGTAATCACAGGGTAGACTTACATAGTTGGATGCCAAGTGGATCTTCAAATCCAAAGTTTCTAATATGGTAAATGAAGTGTATTTCACTGTAGGTTCGAACAGCAGTCCAAAACTTTGATGTTTTCTTCAAATTTGACTTTACAATGTGCAATGAACCTTCGCACAGGCCATTTCTTAAAAAAAGGGGAAAAGAGAAAGGAAGAGGGAAGGTTCCTGGATCTACAACTAACTGTGAATAGTGATCATGGAGGTTCTGCTATGGACAGCTCCCTTCAAACAAGATTCTACTTAACCAAGAAATCTACAGTACCGTAAAATTTGTTCTATCTTCAAAGGTCTGCAAATATTTTACCATTCATCCACCATTTACATGCATGAATAAAGATAAAGGTTTAAAGAGAAGCTTCAAATTTCAGCCCAGGCTAACTTTGCAAGACCATTTACCAGCAGCAAACAGCAAAAAGTATGGGTTGGAAGGCATCAACACAGCAGAAATTTCTATAATCACGAAACAACATGACTAAAATCTATCAAAGCAAGGATACAACTAACTAAAACAACAATGTGAATCTAACTAAAACATCTAGCAATGGAGATTGAAGCATGAAACATGTGAAGAAATCAGAAAATATACCAAGTCAATATATTTTCATTATAAATTTCAGCAGCATGTCTTTACAACAACTCAACTCTCTTTGCAAATGAGAGGAGACCCATATTTATAGTACCCACAAATTTAAATGAATGGACAAGATTCATTACAAAATAGGGTTTCACCCACCCCCAATATATTACAATTTAAAAAAATACATCTTTGTCCCTTCCCTATTTTGTCACTTAGTGACGACACTATAGCATCTTGTCTTTTGTTGACTGCTCTTTTGTTGTAGTTGTTCCTTTGGGAGCTCCTCATTGGTAACAGGGTTGTCCTCTTGCTTCTTCGAAGCTACATATTCCATGAATTTTAGAATAATTGGCTAGAGCTTGTCTACCTCAATGATCTCATATCGCAGCATTTGGTAACTCCATTCTTTTGCATTATCTTCAAGCTTTTTCCAGTCTTAATCATACTTTACGCCCTAATCTTTTAACAGCTCCAATTGGTCAAAGGCACGGGCCGCAAAACTCATGAATTCCATTGTTATTTCACTAGACATCTTGTCCTCCATCTTCTTCTGAAAGTAAGGTTTTATCTTCTCTGGATCCATTTGCACTGCGAGCATATCATATTTTTTCATCATCTTGAGATATTGGGTGCATTTTGCCCTAATTTCTTTGACCCATTCAATGTTTGGATCCACCTTACTCATTATTTGTTCCAGCCTTTCCTTTTTGTTATCGAAATCCCGCCTCCACACATCCATCAGCCAGTGATCATCTCTTTTGAATGCAAGCTCCTTTTCCCATGTGGCTTTTGGTAACTGAAGGATGGCCTCAATCTTTGGATAGGTGGAGTCATACGTTGCAGGGAAATTAGTGCAGAGCTTCTTCGTGCTCTCCAAAGATTGTTGTAGATCCACAAACTTGTTGGTTGTTCGAACAACCCAGCTAATACCCATGTTCCCGACATACAGGACTTGTCGAAATCAGCTCTTTGTAGTCTTGTCCAAGTTCTTTCTCCTCTCCAACTTGTCAATTTTCTCTTTGGACAACAATTGGGGTGGAGCCGCGGATGTGGTAGGCGTGTCATCCATCGAAGACCATTGTTGGATGTAATCCGTCAAGGCGGCCACCTGTGCTTTGAGTTCGTCCTTCGAGACCTTGTCCTGTTTTATCAAGTGCACTACTGTGGTCACTGACTCCTTAAGGTGTTCTACCTTTTTCTACCTGGTAGCGGTCCCCAAGTTGATGGTGGAAATTTTGTAGCTTATACCAGCCTGACCTTCCACGGGCATTACTATCTATGCAGTTCGGGATCCAGAAGCATCCATCATTATTTTGGATCTTAATTTAGGCTTTTTCTCTTTTCTAGTTGAGCTTTGTGCTTGGGCTAGGATAGCTTATAGCCTTGCTCTTGGATCCTTAGGAGTGAGAGTCCTCTTCTCAAGCTATTTTTCCAACCACTCGGACATGGTAGATTCTTCTTTTGATGGCTCTTGATCGCCTTCACCCTTCCCTGTCAAGCCTTCAGTTTGTGCACCTTTCACCTTGGTGTTGTCTCCCTCTCCCTCATCAGAATCTAAGACGAATGTGAGGTGTTTGACGGGAGGTTTAGTAATCAACTATCCTCGGGGACTTCCTTCCTCCTCAGTTTCCTTTTCCTTTATGTCTTTAATTTGTTCGTCTTTGTGCAGGTACCCCTCGGGCTATCCTCTTCTTTGTCTTTTTCTTCTGTGGGAGGCAGCAAAATTTCTAGTTGTTTTTCCTCTACAGGGGTTTCCACAATTTCTATTGTCTTGTCACCCTTCTCCTCTTCTCTGAGAGGTGACCTTTATGCGTCTTCTTCATCGTGTTTTAACTATTGGGCCATCTCTTCCTCGAGATCGTCATCAAAGTTTTGTATGATGTCCTTACCGTCGGCATCCTCCTCCTCATCCCCACTCTCCGAAGAGCTTATTCCTTCCTCTTCGTATGCCACCCGGTCAATATGTCGATGCTCATACTCAGGGTGCTCATAATATTCATCAGCCTCCTCCTCAACTAACTTCGAGGCTTCTTGCTCCCGCCTCTCTAATTCTTTGAATATCAACATTGTTGGCGGTCCCACGACAGGTTGCAAGCGTGCGGCAGAAGCGAGGACCTGTGCTAAGGCATCCTGAAGGGTGGGGTCCATAAAGATTTGGGAGAGCTTGGAAGGGAGGCTTTGCATGTGTTTCGAGAAAACCTCAGGTAATGTGGGAGCGATGTAGGTGACATAGCAGCGGAGGAAGGAGGAGTAGTCACGGCGGAGGAGGAGTCAATCACTATTATGGGCTCAGCCGGAGGTGAAGGGGCAAGGTGGACTGAGATGTCCACCGCCGGTGGGGATGTGGCGACCATGGTCAAGGAGACAGATGATAGGGCAGTTGAGACTGGGAGAGCTGGAAGAGGTTCTAATGGAACTATCCTTTCTTTGTCACCTTCTTGGATTAAAAGTGGCTCCATGGTGGCCCCTGTTCACTTGAGCTTTTTGGAAGGTGAGCCTCCAGAATCCTTCCTTGCGTAAACCTTGGGATCTGGAGATTGCTCTGTTTTTGTTCCCTTCCTCTTCTTTGATTTGGTGATAGAAGGAGACTTGGATGTCCCGCCCATTGACAATGTGGTGGCGACATCCTCGATGGCAGTGGGTTCGCTCTTCAACCCTTCATATGTTAGGACCACTCCCTGTTCCTTTAGTTGGCTCACTTGTCTATTAACCCATTCTTTGGTTTGGGCCATGATGGGTTTAGTCACAATGTCCAGATCATTGACCTCCTACTCATCCCAGTCGACTACGGGCAGCAGTAAGTTGGCGACTACATTATACCAGGGATCCATGATAGTGCTTTCATCTTCTTCTACCTAATTCGGTATGGGGAATAGTTGCACCCTTCTTACGAAGTATGCAGTCATCCTCATATAGTTCCTAGCACACACTTCTTTGTCATCTTGGCAATTTTCCCAGAAATCCTCGACATTATGTAAATGGGCGTATTATGATCCCAGTGCATTTCTTACGTGCCCATACGGTTCCATTCGCGAGCGAGCAGTGTGTAACTGGAAGTGGTACTCTGCCAGTTCCTTTTTTGAATTCTGAGCACACTAGGAGGTTTGCAATTTATACATGCCTTGCTCGAAGCTAAAGGGATAAGAGATCCCTGGCAAGTGCTTGCTACTGAGGAGGGTGTGGACATGTTGCAGCTGTTGAGAGAGTTCTAATAGTATTATCCGGTCATTGGAGTACCGGGGCAGCTTGTTTGGTCTCTCAGTGAAACCTTGGGCGTTAATGTATGTAAACTTGGGGAATTGTAGGTATAGGAAAGTGTATTGTTTTAGGAATTCCCGCGCGCTGTGAGAAACTCTCCTCTCAGTAATCGGATGATGTGACCCATAAAGGCATCGTTCACCCTACAGTATTCCTTCTTGAAGTTCTAAAATTGGAACTCAGGATATCGGTCATAGGCCTTCATCTTTCGGCCCGACTCTTCCTCGAGCGCCGCAAACAGTCTGTTGTACTATCTCTGCTCTGCCAATGAATAGACTAGATAGGAGGTCATGTACAATTTGGAGCTCTTTTTGATATTCATAAACTGCTCATGAAAGCAGTTGTTGATAATACCTCCCCAGTGGAATGAGGCCTTCATGGTGACATCTTCATTCCCATGGATGATTTTCTCAACGAAGTACACCATCCATTCTTGAAAGAATGTGGTAGAAGGAAGGCCCATTACTCGGCTCAGCATGGTCACTAAGTCATGATAGTCCTCATGGAAATCATTGCGAAAGAGTTCGTGAGGGACCTATGTAGCACTGCCTCTTTTCTCCTTGAGCCATAACTGGTTTATCAATCTTCTGCAACCCATCGGGTCCTCGTTCCAAGTCGCCTTTCCCTCCTCCATTGTGGGTACTTCTATTTCCTCAAAGGTAGGAATGTGAAAGGTCTTTGTGATCCCCTCGGCTAACATGTCAACAAGAATATTCCCATCTCTTTCAATGATGGTCCTCATTTCAGGTTGGTAGGCCTTCCAGCAGGCCATGATGAGCTCAGGAGCAATAAGGGATGGGGGGAAACCTGCAGCTTTTTCAATTCCGCTCTGCTTGATTAGTCTGGCATTATCGGTCCTTGGGTGAATTCTAACCCTTTTCTTGAACTCATCAATGTTGACTTGGCAGATGTTGGTGTCAGAGATTTCCTTCCAATCTATGGTGACTTTTGATCACAACGATTCACCTTGGAATTAGTACTTCATTTGGTCTTTATCCTCCTTCCCACGAGGATTTTTGTCTAATTTCTTTCCTTTGTCTTTCTCTGCAATTCCTCCCAAGGGTCCTGCACTCGATTCCATATATCCTACAAACATGGACACAATGCGTATGACTGATTACAAAGGTATGAGCATTAGTCAAAATCCAATTCAGACAAAGTACGATTGATGAAATCAAAATGTTTTCTTCAAAATATCGTTATCCATTTACTAGAGGGACTTCAGACAATTTGGGTCTAGAGGGTCGGACTTCCCTGGCAGAAATGTTGTTTTGGGGAGGCAAACAAGGTAGGGTGCTCTAGATGATTTCTTGACTTTAAATTTTGGTGGTTTGAGGGGTTCATGTTGAAGAGGGTTGAATTTAAGCACGTGGGTAGAGATTAGATTTCAATTTTGATGTCGTTTAGGTCACTTTTGGGGCTCCCGAAAGTTTAGGCTCGAAAAGCCGTCAGACGTTTGTTGTTTGAAACAGTCGGCCAGAAACAGAGTTTCGAGAACATAACTCCGGAGACCGGGACTCGAAAGGCCAAAGGACGGTAGGCGGTTCGAGACCTGAGGGCCGGAAAGTCGCCGAGGTTTTGCCATCCCAAAACGAAAATTCGAGAATGGAAACCGGGAAGGAGCGGTTCAGCAGACCGGACCCCGCATGAAGCTTCGACCCCAGCCTTTTCATTTGAATTCTTTCGGAAGACAGGAGGCCAGAGCTTGAAGACTGGAATGGCGGGCACGATTTTCCCCATTTAGGGTAGTGGTCACAGGACGGAATTCCGGAACTTGGAGCCTAGAGGGAGAAAGGACATTTTTAGTTCAATGTTGCATTTCGCAGCGAATGATGGCTCGAGGCCCGGGAGGCGAAAGGTCATCACTTGATGGCCGCTTCGACTGGGCGAAGCCGCAACGGAGGTCCGCAGATGGAAGTCCGCAGACCAGGACCTAGGATTGTGACGAAGGGTTATCCTTATGTGAAAAACACCGGACGATGAGGCGCAACGTGGGCTCCAAGGGTCAGGAAGGCGGGGTCACTCTGCCGTTTTGTGAACAGAAAAAGCTCGAAAGAACTCAAGACACGGAAGTCTGGGGTTCCGGGCCCGGGAAGGCAAAATGGAGGCCTATTTTTAAAGTTTGTATTCTGTGATCTGGACGGCAATCGAACGAAGGAAGTCCGAGGATCCGGGCCCAGCAGAGGGTGCGGTCGTCTAGTGAAATATTTTCTAAGGTTTCAAAGGTGGCGAAAGGAAGACCCAAGCCCGGAAGGCATGAATGCCCTGGGTGAAGAACAACCATGACAAAGTTAGGTTCTTGATGTAGATTCGAGGGTGTTTTGGAGGTTTTCCAAGGATTCTAAGACATGGGTTTTCTAAGTGTGGCTTTTATCTATTCATCCAATGCATTTTAATCCAATTTATTCAATTTTAAGCATTTTAAAATTATGAAAAACTTCTCGGGAAGGGAAGTGGTGAACCTACCTCGGAAGTCCGATGAGGGAAGTTGCCAAATCCACCAAGAATCGGCAAATGAAGGCAGCGGGTGCGAGGGCGGCGATCGATGAAGGCAACGAACTCTTTGGGCAAGCGCTCTGACCTACTCTGCAATCCTAACAAGTGAAAATGACAGGTCGGGGCCTAATAATTATACCCCCTTGCCATTAATGGCTTCATTTAATGCAGGTATGGCTAGCAGAGTGGTTGGTAAGTTTGAAAATCATGGACAGCAGCTGGAGGTCCGGGGTGCAGGGGCCGAAAAGGCGTGAGGCAGTGGCTACTCGAAAAATGGCTTTTAAGATCAGTGGCAAGGAGAGGTTCGGATCCCGGAGGGAAAAATGTCGACAAGATTTGGCTACCGAAAATGGCAAATGGTAGAGGGAATTCTAGGAACGGCAGTCCGACCGATCGGGCCCGAAGGACACGAAAGCAGTCAGAACTTTGTGAAAAATACACGGCGGCAGCTGATAGACTGGGGCCCAAGTTCTGAAAAGGAAAACGCCTTTCGTCGTTTGTGAACGGCGAACCTCAAGAGGAAGCCCGAAGGCGGAAACCCAGAAGGTCAGGCCCGGGAGGGCCCGGAGCCACTGGTAGAAGAAAACTGCCAAGGAAAGCCCGAAAAGCCTCAAGGCTTAACCAAAGATGAGTGGGTGAAATATGATCACTTTAGAACAGGCTTCAAGGGTACATTGACCATTAGGGATGCCAAAATGGGGGCACGCAAAATGAGGCGGTGACAAAAAATGATTCGACAAGGAAAAAGAAAAGAGGGTCCTCATTCTGAATAGGGCATGTGTGCTGAGGGCACAACAAATGGTGACTCTATTGGGGAACGCTCCTGAGCATTCTAGGGATAAGTGTTCATTCAGAACCCAGAATCTCTAGTTTCACAGACCGGGAGTAGACCTTCCAGAGTGAACTGAGAAAACAAGAACCTTAGTTGGGTCAGTATACGAGACATATCAGAAGTGTGTGTGGCATGGATTTATTCCTTTCCCAGGATTGCGCCAAGTGGCTGTTGATCCAACCGAGCAAGCTACATGGATCGTCCAACACCAAAAGTAACCTGGACATTGCCCCGCTGCTAGTCAGGCATCCATAACCCCAACGGAGTTGTCGTTGTGACCCCAGGGATATTGCTCTACTGCCAGTCGGGCGTCCATAGCCCCGATAGAGTTATCTACACACCCATACGGTCGATTAGTTTTAGAATTTTCTTTCTTTTGATTTCTTTTGATATTTCTTCTAACATGTCTTCTTTTCTTATCTTTTGCTTGACCGTGTAAGTGTCGAAGCCTACAATGGGTTTGGGAATCGCAATGGTCACCAGAGAAGACTTTGGATTTTTCACTTACTAGGGTATCATAGTAGCCACTGTATAGCCCTAAGGAATAGTTAACATGTTTTGTGCGAGATCTGAGATATGTGTGAAGAGAGCCAACCAAGGGTCAGGTTCTAAAATAGAGATCAGACGATGAGATCATTCCTAGGTGGCTTTCATGGACCAATAGTCAGGAATGAATGTTTATCTGGAGAATACTAAGGAAGAACAACAAAGTGGGTCATTCATTAAATTAGCACGGCCACCATAAAGAGACAGAAAACGTATTTCAAAACGAAACAGCCGGGAACGAGCAAAACAGAAAACAACAATGCAGCGAATTACAAGCAAAGCAAAAGACAACCTATTGTAACTTATATACAGGGATTTACAAAAGAGAGCCTGCGGGAGCTCAAGCTTGAAAGTAATGCTTAAGATGCTGCCCGTTGACCAGCAATGGGACATCTTCACCAGTTAAAGTCTTCAGGCGGAAAGCATTGTCTCCCAAAATTTTAGCTATTTGGAGGGGGCCAAGCCAAAGCTTGTCGAATTTGTTGTGTCCCCCTTTCATTTCATGGGCCTTGTCCCAGTACAGGACTAAGTCGGCAAATCTAAAGGCCTTGATTTTGGCTCGGCAGTCGAACCATCTCTTAACCATGCCCTAATTTTTGGCAAAATTTTCTATGGCATGGTCTCACACTTCTAAATGCAAGAGCTCAACTAACTGAGCTTCTCTATGATCCCCTCCATAAAAATCGTTGATAAATTAGAGAGTGGGAATCTTCAGGTGGATAGGAAATATGGGCTCTAGGCCGTAAACAAGATGGAACGGGGAATCACTAAGGGCAGTCTTGTGGTGGGTCCGGTCTGCCCAAAGGGCGAAACGGAGTTGGGTGTGTCAATCCTTGGGATTCCTATCTACCAACTTCTTGATTACCGTGATCAAGTTCTTGTTTGTAGATTCAGCAAGGCCATTGCCTTGAGGGTAGTAATTAGATAAAAATTTAAGGGCGATCTCGTAGTTGAAGGCTCAACCAGAAAATTTTAATGAAGCAAAAGCAGGTCCATTATCACACACCAATGCATAAGGACAACCAAAGCGATTTAAAATGAAACTTTCTAGAAAATTTATAACTACCTCAGTTGTGCATTGCTTACATACAGTCGCTTTTGTCCATCTAGTACAGTAATCAGTAGCAGTAAGAATATACCTGTGTCTCATGACTGATGAAGGGCTTACTAGACCAATGAAATCGAGGCCCCATTGCGTGAATGACCTTACCTCCAGCACAGGCTGTAGTGGGACAGCAGCATTCTTCTCCTTGGTGGTGGTTGTCTGACATGTGTGACATGAACAAACATGATAGTGAGCATCTTTGAAGACAGTTGGCCAATAATATCCCGCCCTTAATATCTGATGAGCGGTGGAGGGCCCGGATCCATGACTAGTGCCGAACTTATCATGAAACTCCCTTAGGACCTGGTTTGCTTCTTCCTTACCAAGGCATCTCAAGTAAATACCTTAATGATTTCTCTTGTATAAAATGGACCCCTAAAACATATAACCGTTGCTTTTCAACCTAAGAGCACACTTTTGGACTCCCTGTAGGTAAGGTGAACACTTGTGGTTCAACAAAGAATAGACGACATTCTCGTACCATTCTCTCCGGGAAACATCTTCGAGCCGGTATTGTTGTATAGTGAGTTGGGGTCCAGCCTCTACTGTTGCTTCAACAATCATACAGGTAAGTTCTTGTCCCCTCACCAACCTCATTGGTTGGATTTCCATATCATATTTCTAGAGCATGGTGATCCATTTGGCTCTTTGTTCACCTAATTCATTTTGCATGAGCAGTGTTTTAACTGTTGGGTCGGGGACAATGGCGAACACTTTGTTACGCAAGATATAATGCCAGAATTTCTTTACTCCCCGTAAAAGGGAATATGCTTGCTTTTCCACATTGTGGTATCGCAATTCAATATCCTTCAGGGGGGCACTCATAAAGTCAATCGGGTGCTCGCTTCCCTTATCATCTTTTTGAGTCAAAATGCTAGCACAGGAATGCTCTGAAGCGAATGAGTAGATGTAGAACAGCTTCAGATAATCTGGGCTGACTAGCACAAGCACCTCAACAATGGCCCGTTTGATTTTTTCAAAAGCATGTTTGGCTTCAAGAGCCCACTCAACTTTGACATCATGTTTTAACATGGCGTTGAGTGGTTTAACAATCTCAGCAAAACCCGTGATGAACTTCCTGAAAAAATTAATCTTTCCAAAGAAGTATTTTAATTCTTTCTTGCTACCCAGTGGTGGGATCTTCAGTAAGGACTTGATACGTTCAGGGTCTATAGAGATTCCTTGCTCTGAAATGACATGTCCAAGCAATCTACCTTTAGTCATGCTGAAAATGCACTTTTTTGGGTTAAGGGAAAATCCAAACTCCCTACACCTTTGAAACACTTTGCATAAGTTAGAGACGTGATCACCCCACCTTTTAGAGAATACAGTTAAACCATCCATATAAATGATTATGCATTTTCCAATCAGATCTTTGAATGCGATATCCACGGCACGTTGGAAGGTGGCACCAATGTTGATGAGCCCAAATGGCATCCTCCTATAAGCGAATGTCCCCCACTTAGTGGTGACCAATGTTTTATGATGGTCTTCATATTGTACCATCACCTGGTCATATCTAGAATACCCATTGAGGAAAGACATCATTTGGGAGTCGTTGACGATCTGTAGCACCTCATGCAATGAAGACACTAGATAGTTGTCCTTTTTTGATGCTCTGTTCAGGTTGTGGAAGTCCACTCACAATCTAATTTCTCCATTCTTTTTTCTGACTGGGACCAAGTTAGCTACCCATGTGGAATGCTTGACTAGAAAAATAATTCTTGTTGAAAGCAACTTTTGTACCTCTTTATAAATGATGGGCTCTAACAAGGCATTAATAGGGCATTGTTGCTGGCGGAATGGCTTCACTTCTGTTTTGAGAGGGATGGTGTGCATGATGATGAAGGTATCATAAGTCTTGAGATCCTCATAGCTCCATGCCACCACGTCATCATACTTTTGCAAAGCATCAATGATTCCCTTCTTTTCTTCAGGCATGCACACCTTGCCAATAAACACATTTTTGTTCTCTTTGGTTGTCCCAAAATTGTGAGCATCGCACTGGTTGCTTATAGCTTCCTTCTTTGTTTGCTAGTCCTGGTCTCTGATCTAGTCCAAATCAAATATGCGTTCGAGCTAAACCATGCCTCTGGGAATCATGTTGGTTTTGAGGTTGATAATCCCCTCTATGTTCAATTGGGCATCTTCAGGGTCAGCTTCATCAATTATTTGGGTGGCGATGACATCAGAACTTGTGATGAATTCAAGGATGTGCTTATCATCATTAAAGACCTGAAAGTGAGTGACATTTTGTGTGACAGACAGTGTAGATGTCAACTCAACTATAAACTTCTTAAGCCCAAACAAGGAAAGGGGCTGCAAAGTGTTGGCTGCTTGAGCCAAGGCATCGGTTGTATGATTTTGAGCCTGAGGGATCAATTGAATATTAAATGCATCTAAGCCTTCTAAGATATCCCAAACCCTATGCCTATAGTTCACAAGCCTTCTGTCATGGCAGGAATACAATTTTCTAACTTGTTTAACTACAAGTTCAGAGTCCCCGAATACTTGCAACATTTTAACAAGGCCATAAGAAGACCATGCACTAATGCTTCATATTCCACTACATTATTGGTGCAATGAAACTGCAGCCTATGGGCAGCAAGAAAGGTCTTACCCGTTGGACTAATGAGCTCAAACCTGGCACCGGCTCCTTGTTTTGATTTAGATCCATCAAATCAGAGTGTCCAAAATTTGGAAAGCTTTTTGATTTCAGGTTCAACTTGGCTCTGACTTCCTTCTAGCTGGGTGGTTGCTCCCATAATCTTTTGGGAGTCCTATAGCCCGACGTGTTGAACAACAGGTAATTCTGCTAGCACCTCCTTTGGCATTTCCTTCTAAGGGATAGCGTATTTTTTTATATGCTCTACTGTTGTTTGACACAAGCAACAATCAAACTTAGAATGGGAAGCATTGTGAATCCTGCACCAATTTGGCAGTACGAGGTCCTAGAAATTCATTCGAGCACCCAAGCTGAGTTGATCCCTTGCACATTTTCCCATGAATTCTTGAAAACCACTGAGTAACCCCCAGTTGTCACCTTCATCGGTTTTATCGTCTGATTCTACCAGCATTTTTGTACTTGGAGGCATTTGAGTAAGGTCGATTGGAGGGCTGCACTATACTAAGAGTACTTATGTGGCATATTCTTCTTGGGGTTGGGATTCATCTTGACAGGCGAAGGGACAGTACTTTCCCAATTTTGTCTCAACAAACAGCACCTCATTTAGGTTGTTGTACTTTGTGATCATATATTTCATACGGGGCTCACGATCTACACGGATTTGATTTGGCAGCCCTTTCCATGGCAACCACATGAGAAAATGGTCTGTGGCAGCATATCCATTCAACATTTTGGTGAATTCTCTTCCCAGGATGATCCCATATGCTTCAAGAATGTTAGCCACTTGAATATCAATGACTTGTTGTATCCTCGGATCTACAGCAATTTGCATCAGGATCCGATTCATTTCTCCCACAATGTTGATCTTTGTTTTGTCCAGCTGAGTCACCTTGCTCCTAGAGGGTGTGGGAGTAATTCCAAGAGCCTTACATATTGCCAAAGGCATAACATTGGCAGACGCGCCTGAATCAAGAAAGCAGTTATGCAAGTTTTTCCCAAATATCCGAATGGTGGTAAGGAAAGGGGGAGTTTCCAATCTTCTTTTGAAGAGGCCCATGGGAACGTGTACCTAAGCTACTTGAGCTTTGTTCTTATCATCAGTTTTATCTTTAATCTACCTAGATGGCTGGTCTTTAGAATTCTACCCATTGTTCTGGTCCGGTTCCTTCTTCGGTTGTTTACCGATAGACTGATTTAAGGGAGCATCCTTCCTTTTCCCGGTATTATCTTGTATCACAGGTTCTTGCTTAGGTTCTTCAAAGGTGACCTTTTTGGCTGAGGCCCCCTGTGTCGTGCTAGAATATGGGGTTCCATTGAGTACCCTAAAGAAGGTGTGCCTTACAATAGGGACCTTGAGTAGTTCAAAGGCATATAAATTGATTCTTACTTTCTTGAACTCTTCTACCACATATTCACCCATCTGTTTATTCTCAGAGCTGAAGGTCTGACCTATTGTAGAGCTAGAAGGTTGGAATTCCCTTTGACTTGACTGATTTTAGGGTTGGCCTAGAGGCTGATTTTGCACCTGATTTTGAGGCCTATGCTTGTCGAGATATTGGGTGGGTATATGGGGAAGCCCAAGATTATTGTTGGCATTAGGGTCAGGCGGGGTAGTAAAGTTGTTCGATACAGTAGAAGTTGTAAAGGGTCCACCTACCTGCCTATTTCTGAGGAAGTAGGGGGTTGTTCTTTGGTGAAACATGTGACTTTCATCTACGTACGGTTCTTCCTCATCTACTGGACCATTATCTACTGAATCGAAAAGTTGAGCCAAAGTTTGCTCGTTACTTACCTCTTGCACTTCTTCGCTTTTAACAGGAGTAGGCTCGACCTCAAGTTGATTATGGTCACTTCATGAAAATGGCACCTGGTTTACCACGAGACAGGAGGAATCATAAGGCTCAGACAGAATAATGTCTTTGCAACTGATACTATTAGCAGCATTTTGGACCTCAATTTGAAATATTTTTGCAGCTGTCTGAAATTCAAAGAAATCCAACTCAGAGTGTCTGCTGCTCTTGTGAATTCAGCACCACCTGGACAAGGCTGTCTCGGTGAGGTACACCCCACTGGTCGTTCTCTCATTGCTGGTTGGTTGATCAAGAGGAGTAGGGATGCCTCCATTATTGGGCTTTGTATTCCATGTGTGGTTCTGCCTCTGAGAAGGTCTCCTCTCAAAACTTTCATTCATATTATGTCCTCTATCATAATTTTGCCTAGAAGAGGTGCTTGCTTCCCGATTGTCCCTGTTGTCTCAGCTATCCCGACTAAGATTGGCCTAGAGGTTACGTTGGGATGCCTGCAACTAATTATTCTGATTCTTTAAGTGCATCATTTACGTGGACATTTTCTTTATCATCTCTATCAGCTCTTCTAATTTGTCTTTCTCAGCAGTGATGCTTAGCTGTAGTGTCGGATTTTGGAGAAAGACAGGCAGGGATATCGATTGATTCTGATGCACTGAGGGGAATTCTGGTTCCAACAAAAATAGTGGGGCTTGTGGTTGTTGAGAATACACATGTTGTTGGGGAGCCTGAGTGTAACTTTGTTGTTGTTGGTACTACAAATAAGAAGGTACAGGAGGTGCGCAATTCATTGGTTGTTTGGGGTGCGAAACGATGGGAAGCTAAGGCATGTGGTTCATAAGAGGGGTCTGATTAGCAAATGCTTGGTTAAGACCTTGAATCTACATCGAGTGAGCTACTAGTCCCAAAGAAGGCAGTGGGCCGAAAATATTCTACCCCAAATTTGCACTGGCAATAAGCGCCTTTGTATAGGCAGTCACTAATGAGGTGAGTGGCGGATGCATCCTCTTTACCAAGGCTGATGTAAGGTTGTCTAATTTCACATAATAGATTGGGAGGGTTGCAGCATCATAATGAAGGTATGGGTCCTGAAGCCTTGTGAAGGCACGATGAAAGCGGTCATTAAAGGATACAATGGGTTCATTGACTTCCCTCCTGATGGACATAAAATTTATATATAACTCTGAGGGGCTGATTGGGATCTTATATTTTTGTAGGAAAGCATTCTTCATTAGGTTCCATGAGGTAACGGATCCCCTTGGCAGATTGATGTACCAATAGAAGGCTTCCTCACCCAACGAATGTGGAAAAACGCAGCATGCAACATCTTCATGATCGACTTGCATTTAAGTGACTGTTGTTTCAAATATTTTGATGTGTTCTTCAACTATCCTTTGTGGGTCACGAGGATTGAACTTTGAATAAAATCCTTCCAAATTCTTGGGCATATCATGATAAGCGGCGAAGTGTATCGGCGAAGGATTATGTGCCAGCCAAGCCATGGCAGGAGGCGAAGGTGGTATCTGTTGTTGAGGAACAACAATCTATAGTTGTGCCTATAGGAAGATAGCAGCCTGGGCTATGGCTATTTCGACTATACCTTGGACTAAAGTCAAGGAGGAAAAAGTAGTGTTCCCTCCCTTAGTTCATTTTACCCTTGTAGGAGGCTACAACTCTTGGAATTCTCCCTTATTTGGTGTTGACCGTAAAACTCTTTGAAATAATTGTGGGGAAAATGATCTGATTCGATCCAGCTTCACAAGGCCCTCCTTCTAGTGCCAGTTTTGTTGATGTGTTTTTTATGCACTTCTCAACACAGGCAATGCATAGCTGCACTACCTCTCTTGAAAGGAAATCTCCAACTACAAGCTGCTGAAAATCTCCCCAAAGTCTCTCGGGTGTTAGGTCATGACTTGCATGGAATTGCTCAATTGATGTTTGGTGTGATTTTGTTGGTAATCACAGGGTAGACTTACGTAGCTGGATGCGAGGTGGATCTTCAAATCTGAAGTTTCTAAGATGGGAAATGAAGAGTATTTCGTTGTAGGTTCGAACAACAATCCAAAACTTTGATTTTTTCTTCAAATTTGACTTTATAATGTGCAATGAACCTTATCACTGGCCATTTCTTAAAAACAAGGGGAAAAGAACAGGGAAGAGGGAAGGTTCTTGGATCTGCAACTAACTGTGAACAATGATCATGGAGGTTCTACTATGGACAACTCCTTTCAAATAGGATTCTACTTAACCAACAAATCTACAGTATCGTAAAATCTGTGCTATTTTCAAAAGTCTACAAATATTTTACCATTCATCCACCATTTACATGCATGAATAAAGATATAGGTTTAAAGAGCAACTTCAAATTTCAGCCCAGGCTAACCTTACAAGGCCATTTACCAGCAGCAAATAGCAAAAAGTATGGGTTGGAAGGCATCAACACACTAGAAATTTCTATAATCACAGAACAACATGACTAAAATCTATCAAAGCAAGGATACAACTAACTAAAACAACAATTTGAATCTAACTAAAACATCTAACAATGGAGATTAAACCATGAAACATGTGAAGAAATCAAAAAATACACCAAGTCATATATTTTCATTATAAATTTCAGCAGCATGTCTTTACAACAACTCAACTCTCTTTGCAAATGAGAGGAGACCCCTATTTATAGTGCCCAAAAAGTTAAATGAATGGCCAAGATTGATTTCTATTGGGTGGCCAAGATTCATTACAAAATAGGGTTTCACCCACCCCCAATATATTACAATTTTAAAAAAATACATCTTTGTCCCTTCCCTATTTTGTCACTTAGTGACGGCACTGTAGCATCTTGTCTTTTTCTGATTGCTCTTTTGTTGTAGCTATTCCTTTGGGAGCTCCTCATTGGTAATAGGGTTGTCCTCCTGCTTCTTCAAAGCTGCATATTCCATGAATTTTAGAATAACTGGTTGGAGCTTGTCTACCTCAATGATCTCATATCGCAACATTTGGTAACTCCATTCTTTTGCATTATCTTCAAGCTTTTTTTAGTCTTCATCATACTTTACGTGCTAATCTCTGAACAGCTCCGATTGGTCGAAGGCACGGGCGGCGAAACTCATGAATTCCATTGTTATTTCACTAGACATCTTGTCCTCCATCTTCTTCTAAAAGTAAGGTTTTACCTTCTCTAGATCCATTTGCACTGCGGACATATCATATTACGTCACCAGCTTGTGATATCGAGCGCATTCCTCCCTAATTTCTTTGACCCATTCAATGTCCAGATCCACCTTACTCATTATCTATTCCAGCCTTTCCTTTTTGTTATCGAAATCCTGCCTCCACACATCCATCAGCCAGTGATCATCTCTTTTGAATGCAAGCTCCTTTTCCCATGTGGCTTTTGGTAACTGAAGGATGGCCTCAATCTTTGGATAGGTGGAGTCATACGTTGCAGGGAAGTCGGTGCAGAGCTTCTTTGTGCTCTCCAAAGATTGTTGTAGATCCACAAACTTGTGTGTTGTTCGAGCAGCCCGGCTAACACCCATGTTCTCGACATACAAGACCTATCGAAACCAGCTCTCTGTAGTCTTGTCCAAGTTCTTTCTCCTCTCCAACTTGTCAATTTGCTCTTTGGATAGCAGTTGGGGTGGAGCCGCGGATGTGGTAGGCATGTCATCCACCGAAGACCATTGTTGGATGTAATCTGTCAAGGCGGCCACCTATGCTTTGAGTTCGTCCTTCGAGACCTTGTCTTGTTTTATCAAGTGCACTATGTGGCCACTGACTCTTCAAGGTGTCCTACCTTTTTCTCCCTGGTAGCGGTCCCCAAGTTGATGGTGGAAATATTGTAGTTTATACCAACCTAGCCTTCCACAGGCATTGCTATCTATGCGGTTCAAGATCTGGAAGCATCCATTGTTATTTTGGATCTTACATTAGGATTTTTCTCTTTTCTAGTTGAGTTTTGTGCTCAGGCTAGGATAGCTTCTAGCCTTGCTCTTGGATCCTTAGGAGCGAGAGTCCTCTTCTCAAGTTGTTTTTCCAACCACTTGGGCATGGGAGATTTTTATTTTGATGGCTCTTGATTTCCTTCACCCTTCTCTGTTAGGCCTTCAGTTTGTGCACCTTTCACCTTGGTGTTGTCTCCCTCTTCCTCATCAGAATCTAAGATGAATGCGAGGCATTTGACGGGAGGTTTAGTATAGTAATCAATTGTCCTTGGGGACTTCCTTCCTCCTCGGTTTCCTTTTCCTTTATGTCTTCAATCTGTTCATCTTTGTGCAGGTACCCCTCAGGCTGGTCCTCTTCTTTGTCTTTTTCTTCTGTGGGAGGCAGCACAATTTCCAGTTGCTTTTCCTCTGCAGGGGTCTCCACAATTTCTATTGTCTTGTCACCCTCCTCCTCTTCTCTAAGAGGTGACCTTTTTGCCTCTTCTTCATTGTGTTTTAGCTATCGAGCCATCTCTTCCTCAAGACTGTCATCAAAGGTTTGTATGATGACCTTACCTCCGGCATCCTCCTCCTCATCCCCACTCTTAGAAGAGCCTGTTCCTTCCTCTTCGTATGCCACCTTGTCAATATATCGATGCTCATACTCATGGTACTCATAATATTCATCAGCCCCCTCCTCAACTAACTTCGAGGCTTCTTGCTCCCGCCTCTTTAATTCTTCAGATATCAACATTGTGGAGTCCATTGCAGGCAGTCCCACGAGAGGTTGCGGCAGAAGCGAGGACCTGCGCTAAGGAAACCTTAAGGGTGGGGTCCATAAAGATTTGGGAGAGCTCAGAAGGGAGGCTTTGCATGTGTTTTGAGAAAGCCTTAAGTAATGTGGGACTGGGCATTGGTGCTACTATTGTGGCTAATGGGAGCGATGTAGGTGACATCGCAGCAGAGGAAGGAGGGGTAGTCATGGCGGAGGAGGAGTAAATCACTATTATGGGCTCGACCAGAGGTGAAGGGGCAAGGTGGACTGAGATGTCCATCGTCGGCGAGGATGTGGCGACCATGGTCAGGGAGATAGATGATGGGGCAGTTGAGACCAGGAGAGCTAGAAGAGGTTCTAACATAACCATCATTTCTTTGTCACCTTCTTGGATTACAGGTGGCTCCATGGTGCCCCCTGTTTGCATGAGCTTTTTGGAAGGTGAGCCTCCAGAATCCTTCCTTGCGTAAACCTTGGGATCCAGAGATTGCTTTGTTTTCATTCCCTTCCTCTTCTTTGATTTGGTGATAGAAGGAGACTTGGATGTCTCGCCCATTGACATTGTGGTAGCGACATCCTCGGTGGCACTGGGTTCGCTCTTCAGCCCTTCATATGTTAGGACCACTCCCTGTTGCTTTAGTTGGCTCACTTGTCTATTAACCCATTCTTTGGTTCAGGCCATGATGGGTTTAGTCACGATGTCTAGGTCATCAACCTCCTGCTCATCCTAGTCGACTATGGGCAGCGGTAAGTTGGTGACTGCATTATATCGGGGATCCATGACATTGCTTTCATCTTCTTCTACCTAATCTAGTATGGGGAGCAGTTGTACCCTTCTTACGAAGTATGTAGTCATCCTCATATAGTGCCTAGCACACACTTCTTTGTCATCTTGGAAATTTTCCCATAAATCCTTGACATTATGTAAATGGGTGTATTCTGATCCCAGTGCTTTTCTTACATGCCCATACGGGTCCATTCACGGGCGAGCAGTGTGTAGCTGGAACTGGTACTCTGTAGTTCCTTTTCTGAATTTCCAACACACTAGGATGTTTGCAATTTATACATGCCCTTCCTGAAGGTAAAGGGATAAGAGATCCATGCCAAGTGCTTGCTACTGAGAAGGGTGTGGACATGTTGTAGCTGTTGAGAGAGTTCTAATAGTATTATCCGGTCATTGGGGTACTGTGGCAGCTTGTTTGGTCTCTCAGTGAAACCTTGGGCACGAATGTATGTAAACTTGGGGAATTGCAAGTACAGGAAAGTGTATTGCTTTAGGAATGCCAACGCGCTGTGAGAAACTCTACTCTCAAAATCGCCTCCCAGTAACCGGATGATGTGACCCATAAAGGCATTGTTCACCATACAGTATTCCTTCTTGAAGTTTTGGAATTGGAGCTAGGGATATCGGTCATAGGCCTTCAGCTTTTGGCCTGTCTCTTCCTCGGGCACCACAAATAGTTCGTTGTATTGTCTCTGCTCTGCCAGTGAATAAACTAGATAGGAGGTCATGTAGAATTTGGAGCTCTTTTTAATATTCATAAACTGCTCATGAAAGCAGTTGCTGATAATACCTCCCCAGTAGAATTAGGCCTTCGTTGTGACATCTTCATTCCCATGGATGATTTTCACAATGAAGTACACCATCCATTCTTGAAAGAATGCGGCAGAAGGAAGGCCCATTACTTGGCTCAGCATGGTCACTAAGTCGTGATAGTCCTCATGGAAATCGTTGCAAAAGAGTTCGTGAGGGACCTTTGTAGCACTACCTCTTTTCTCCTTGAGCCAGAACTAGTTTATCAATCTTCTGCAACCCATCGGGTCCTCGTTCCAAGTCGCCTTTCCCTCCTCCATTGTGGGTACTTCCATTTCCTCAAAGGTAGGAATGTGGAAGGTCTTTGTGATCGCCTCGGTTGACATGTCAGCAAGAATATTCCCATCTCTGTCAATGATAGTCCTCATTTCAAGTTGGTAGGCCTACCGACAGGCCATGATGAGCTCAGGAGCAATAAGGGATGGGGGGAACCTTCAGCTTTAGCAATTCCACTCTGCCTGATTAGTCTGGCATTATCAGTCCTTGGGTGAATTCTGACCCTTTTCTTGCACTCATCAATGTCGACCTAGCCGATGTTGGTGTCAGATATTTCCTTCCAATCTGTGGTGACTTTTGATTGCAACAGTTCACCTTGGAATTGGAACTTCATTTGGTCTTTATCCTCCTTCCCACGAGGAGTTTTTCTTAATTTCTTTCCTTTGTCTTTCTCTGCAGTTCCTCTCGAGGGTCCTACACTCGATTCCATATATCCTGCAAACATGGACACAATGAGTATGACTGATTACAAAGGTATGAGTGTTAGTCAAAATCCAATTCAGACAAAGTACAATTGATGAAATCCAAATATTTTCTTCAAAATATCGTTATGCATTTACTAGAGGGACTTCGGACAATCCGGGCCTGGAGGGCTAGACTTCCCTGATAGAAATGTTGTTTTAGGGAGGCAAACAAGGTAGCGTGATCCAGATGATTTCTTTACTTTAAATTTTGGTGGTTTGAGGGGTTCATGTTGAAGAGGGTTGAATTTAAGCATGTGGGTCGAGATTAGATTTCAATTTTGAGGTTGTTTAGGTCACTTTTGGGGCTCCCAGAAGTTTAGGCTCGGAAAGTCGTTAGATGTTCATTATTTGAAATAGCCGGCCAGAAACGGAGTTCCGGGAACAAAACTCCGGAGACCGGGACCCGAAAGGCCAAAGGATGGCAAGCGGTTTGGGACCTGAGGGTCGGAAAGACGCAAAGGTTTCGCCGTCCTGGAACAGAAATCTGGGAAGGCAAACCCAAAAGGAGCGGTCCAGTAGACAAGACCCAACATGAAGCTTGGACCCCAGCCTTTTCATTTGAAGTCTTTCGACGGATAGGAGGGTGGAGCCAAGAGGCCGGAATGGCGAGCGTGATTTTCCCCGTTTAGGGCAGCAGTCACAGGACAGAATTCCGGAACCCGGAGCCCAAATGGAGAAAGGACATTTTCAGTTCAACGTTGTGTTTCACGACGAATGATGACTCAAGGCCCGGGAGGCGGAAGGTCATCGCTTGATGGCCGCTTCGACCGGGTGAAGTCGCAATAGAGGTCTGCGGATGAAAGTCCATAGACTGGGACCCAAGATCATGACGGAGGGTTATCCTTGTGTGAAAAACACCAGATGACGAGGCACAACGTGAGCTCCAGGGGTCGGGAAGGTAGGCTCACTCCGCCCTTTTGTGAACGGTGAACGCTTGGAAGAACTCTGAACATGGAAGTCTGGGGTTCCGAGCCCAGGAAGGGAAAACAAAGGCCTATTTTCAGAGTTTGTATTTTGTGATCCCGATGGAAATTGGACAAAGGAAGTCCAAGGATCCAGGCCTGGGAAAGGGTGCGACCGTCTGGTGAAATATTTTCTAAGGTTTCAAAGGCAACGAAAGGAATACCCAAGCCTGGAAGGCGCAAACGCCCTGGGTGAAGAACAACCGCAACAAAGTTCGGTTCCAGATGTAGATTCAAGGGTGTTTTGCAGGTTTTTCGAGGATTCTAAGATGGGTTTTCTAGGTGTGGCTTTTATCTATCCATCCAATGCATTTTAATCCAATTTATTCAATTTTAGGCATTTTAAAATTACTAAAAACTTCTCGGGAGGGGAAGCGGCAAACCTACCTCGGAAGTTCAATGAGGGAAGTTGTCAAATCCACTAAGAATCGGCAAATGAAGGCGACGGGCGCGAGGGCAGTGATCGACGAAGGCAACGAACTCTTTGGGAAAGTGCTCTGACCTCCTCTACAATCTTGACAAGTGAAAATGACAGGACGGGGCCTAATATTTATACCCCCCTACGATTAATGGATTCATTTAATGCAGGTACAACCGGTAGAGTGGTTGGTAAGTTTGAAAATCACGGACGATGACAAGAGGTCCAGGGTTCGGGGGCTGGAAAGGCACGAGGTGGCGGCCACTCAAAAATTGACTTTTAAGATTGGCGACGAGGAGAGGTTCGGATCCTGGAGGGTGGAACGCTGGCAAGATTTGGCTACCAAAAACGGCAAACGGTGGAGGGAATTCTAGGAATGGCGGTCCGGTCGATAGAGCCTGGAGGACATGAAAGTAATTAGAACTTTGCGAAAAATAAACGGCGAAAGCTGATAGACTGGGGCTCGGGGTTTGGAAAGGCAGATGCCTTTTGCCGTTTGTGAATGACAAACCCTAAGAGGAAGCTCGAAGGCAGAAACCCAAAAGGTTGGGCTCGGGAGGGCCCAGAGCCGCTGGCAGAAGAAAACTGCCAAGGAAAGCCTGAAAAGCCTCAGGGCTTAACCAAAGATGAGTGGGAAAAATATGATCACTTTAGAATGGGCTTCAGGGGTACGCTAACCATTAGGGACGCCAAAATAGGGGCACGCAAAATGAGGCAGTGACAAAAAATGATCCAGCAAGGCAAAAGAAAAGAGGGTCCCCATTCCGAACAGGGATTTTGTGTTGAGGGCACAACAATGAGCAATCAAGAATGGAGCCACAATGCATGCGACAGATGAATAGGAGCTATACAATGATAATGGAGTGAATGATTTGTTTCAAAATTTTCTCTAGAGAAGGTGGTCTTGTCATCCCCCTTGGGTGTAGACACCTAAAGAATATGTACGATGAGGCATGATATACATTCCTCTATTGCGGATTTAGTTGGCGCCATCGAGGCCTAAGCCATTTGCACACAACACTGCCTAGCGCATTCGGTCTTGGGGGATATCATCTCAAGATCCACCCAATGATTAGAATGACAAATATACAATAGAACAGTGGTAAGCATCATGGTTGTTGAAACTAACATCACCTTGCAATTTTTTTCCACAAATCAAAGCAACGGGGCATGAGACCTTCACTAATGGTGAGGATGTTGATGTTCGATGCGAAGTCAAATGCAACCAATTATTCACAAGGTTGATTCTTTAAATACAGATCAAGCATGTAGCAATGGTGAATTAAGGCCCTATAGATTTTGCACCCCTCCGGGCTAGTGGGAACTCGTATGTGGGTGGTTGCTCTTCTGATGTCGTTCTCTTATGGCATAACTGAATGACATTCTTGCACAAAATTTCCACACCATATCCCTGTGACCTGTGGTTTCTTCCATATCGATGATGAGCCATTTTTGACTTGCTAACCTTAACTAGAATTAGATTTAAGGCCACAATTTTAGCAAATCAATGTGGAGTCGTGAATCAATAACATTGGTTCGAACAACATTGGCATATCATATTATAATTTGCAGCCAAGGAAACCTGGAAAATTCCTTCAAAGATCAAATCATCACTAAGTTTAGAGACTCATCATTTGTGGAGTATGGATGTGCGAATGATGCCGCCCCCATATGTTAATATTATGGCCTATCCCTACCAGTGCACCGCATGAGGTTTCCCGCATTATCCTATTGCGGAATCACCACCTACAGGGGTCGTCCTCGTTCATGTCAACTCCATGGCCCTTAGTCCCCGCAATTCATATTTCCCTTTAAGGTGGCAATCTCATAATGATTTAATTATTTAAGGCATTGATGATGAGCCTTGTGCATGGTTCACAAAATTCAAAAGTATCTTTGTGAAAGAATCGCAGATGGGATTAAATACATGCTTATTTTAGGCACATAGGTTTTATGATTTAATCTTAGGGACATTATGTTGTTCAAAACTATCTACAAGGTAAAGTCATGAATGGATTTCAAATGAAGAAGAGTTTTAATCCACGAAATCAAAATCTCAAAGTCGAAGGAAATATCTCGATGGTGTATAGGTGATCGAAAATATAACAATTCCCTAATCTAAAGATCATTCATGAGAAAACTTTGTGATTGGACTTTCCATAGGATATAACCCACAAAGACTATGTGGGATTGGGGAATGATCAAAACGTAAATGGGAATTCCATGGATTTGAATTAAAGGTTCCCTTCTTGTAATTATGGGTAGTGGTATTTACTCATAATCAGATTCTTCATAATATTTTATGGATGCTTTATTTTAATAGAATTTTTTTGTTGTGTGCAGAATGAACAAAGATATGAGGATGCACATGCACACAAAGCCATGCCCAAAAGAGGACAAATTTTAAATCATTGAGGACTCATATGTGAAACTGCATCAGGCACATGGCTACAATGAAAATGATGCCCACTTATGATTTATGGAACCATGTCATGGTGAAGATTTCAATATGCTTAGAAGGAGTGATTAAGCAATCAAGATTAACTCGTTTGCGAGTGTGCACTTAGACTGTGTTTTTTCAAAGGGGAACCAGCATGAGGAACTTTTCAAGAGGGTGAAGCTACAACGAGAGGAGTGTTTTCATGTAGGATGTATCAGGAGCCGTGTCCAAAAGGGGAATACTTCAAATCAAATATGCTCAAACAATGGATATTTTTCCAAAGGATGACTGACCAACATATGGATGCATGCCAAGGAGGTCAGTGACAAAAATGAAAAGGGTGACCTTGAAGGGAGCAAGAGGGAGTTGTTTGACTTTCCACTAAAATGATGATGATCATTAAGGAGTTGTCCACTGAGATTAGAAGCAACATATCCACTTCTCAGTGACACAAATCAATAACAAGACCTGCTTGATTGGTTGAAAGGATGCTGCAAACATATTAGATAGAAGGCAGACTTCAAAAAAATTCAGCTATAGCAGAGAAGGTAGCTGAAAAAACAAAACAACTATAGTGGCTAAAAGATAAAATAGAGAAGAGGACAAAATAGTATTTTAAATTGTGAAATATTTGGGGTAGGTGAAACCCTAAGTTGTAACAAATCTAGGCCATTCATTGTAAATGAATCCTAGCCAAATAGGGGCTTGCTCCTCATTTGTAGGTGGTGGTGAATTGTTGTAAGAGGCATTTTGCAGCAATAGAAGGAAGCATTGAATCGTTTGGGTGTTTTCTTTGAATTTGTTCATTGTACATGCATGATTCAGCCTCCATGTTAGTTTTAGTTTGTTAGCTTCTTGAATGTCTTTAATGGTGGTTGTTGTTACAATATTGGATGCACTTCCAACTCATGTTTTTTGTGTTTTGTTGGTGATGAATCACTCTGCAAAGCTATTCTAAGATAATTCATATGTTGCACTTTAGTTCAATTGTATGTTCATGAGGTGAATGCACAATCTAAAAGTCTGCAGGCCTTAGAAGATTGCACTGGTTTTGTGTAGCTGTAGGTTTCTCTCGGTCAAGCAAAACTTAGTTTTATGGGAGTCTGTCTACTCTAGCATCCTCCATTGTTATTATTCATTCATAACTTAGATTTAGAATAGCTTCTCTCAACCCTTTCCTCTTTTGCTATTACTTTTGGGCCTTTGTTAGTGTAGGATTCCAAGCACCATAACAGTGTCAAACTTGGTGATTGAACTAAGTTTCAACTTGTTGTCCTAAGTGAGCAACCACTATTCATCCATTTCTAGCACTTCAAAGCTCCATTTGCAAACCCAACTTCCCATGCTTTGTAAATCATAAAGGCCTCCTTGTGATTACTAGAAAATCACATCAACCAATTGAACTATTCCAAGCATTGTCATGACCTGACACCTGAGAGACCTTGGGGTAATTTTCTAAAACTCAGTTGTAGAAAATTGTCTTTCAAGAGAGACATTGCACTTGTGCTTTGTCTGTGTTGAGAAGGTGCAAAAACACCCATCAACAATACTCTAAACAATGATTTATTATGTGATTCACCTATAGATGAAATTGTACAGCTAGTGATGATGCATTCATTACATGTCATGATAGTTCTATGTCGATAGAGTGATTTGCTATAATTGACTTATCCCCTTTGATACATGATGATAAAAGTAGTTGATACCATTTGTTTAAAACTCATCTTGAATCTATGAATAATTATAATAACATTCCATATAACTCCACTCCACATGATGATATCTTGTGCATTAATGATAATTCATTAGCTTCTCATGTAGCCTCTAATATTGCTTCATTATCTTATCCTACATTCCAAAGTGTTATTATAAGTTTGTGAAGAGCTCTTACATGATGATTATGTTAATTCTATAGATGTTTCCTTAAATTTGAAATATTTCTTACTTTATAATTGCAAACATTTAGATGAAGTCATATTTTTTATTAGTGAGTTTAGGTTATACTTGAGTAGTAGAAATTTGTAATGGTTTGGCTCATCTTGTTTCTCTACACCTCATTTATTAATTTTCCCAATACATTCATTGCATATTTCCCTATCCCTAACTCACATGAGGATAGTATAGGCTTATAAATTAATTATCATGGTCTATCTTTCAACCATTTAATTCTATTGATATGGTTTATGTGTCTCCTATATATTTCTTCTATGTTGCATCAAATTCACATTATTATAATCTTGTGGGGAACACACACTAAAGGATAGGAAGATGACAATCCACCACAACCTATCCTACCATCCAATATGTTTAATTTACCTCCCAATCTCAAACCACAACTATATAAAAAGGAGTATGGCATTATTCAACAAATGTAAAACACTCAAATCAAAACATCTCTATGGGACTTAGTATTTATACATAACCATCTTATAGAGATATCATATAAAATACTTTAGAGAAAATCCAAGTTGAGTCTAATGTTAGAGTAAAAGGGTATTTAACTAATTAATTAAGTCCATTTTCACACTAACGTCTTAAGCTTACTTAGGTTATACATACTTTTTTATGTCTCAAGTCATATGATGGGACCACATGTCATGATCTATTTTTATGCTTACCTAAGGTCTCTTTGAGATTTATTTTTGCTTCTTTTTTTAATCAAAATTCATTATTGTATTCACTTAATTGTGAGGACTCATATTCACAATGATTCGTATTTTTTTGGATCAATAGATCTTGGCCTCCATAGCTTTTATTTTTCTCTCTATTTATAATAGGTGTTTCACTACAAGTGATTCTTGGGAGTTGTAGGGAGTTGTATTAGATCTCTAGATATACAATCCCTGGTCCATTTTTTAAAATATTAGGCCTTGGGTGAAAAAATGGTGCATTGTGTAGCCAAAAAAACCTCACTTATACATTTGAAAGTCCTAAAAACCCTAAAATCAACTATCCAAACACTAAAATCAAAATAGGGAAAAAATTGTAAAAAAAATTAGGACCTCAAAATTTGTACTGGAAAATCCATATAGTCATATGGATCTATATTTTGTATTGCACCAAACAAGCCTATGTAAAAAAAAAATCTTCTACATCAATGATTTATAGGTCTAGCTTTTTCAATAGTAGTGGTCATACAAATTTCTAGTAGTTTCTATAGCAGTGATAGGATTTTAGGTTTTACGATTTTTTTTTGAATTTTTTCAACAACATTTTTTTGATGATGATGTTTTTATCGTCATTTACCCAAGCTATATGCCTTCCTATATTTGTTGTCAACATTTTTATTTTATTTTGTGGATTTTGCAATAGCTACATTTTTAGCAATTCCAACATTCTTCTATTTTTTAGCATCTAAAGAGAATTGGCTGTCATTCTTTTTAGTCTTCAACAGATTTTTTCTTAGTGGAAGTCATTTTTTTCCATTGGCATTTTTTTTTTTGGCAACATTATCTTGGATTTCTTAGGAGCCACTCTCTCCCACCACTAGGAGAACTCCTAACCATCACCTCCACCCTACCTCTCAATCATGTCCACTTTCAAGATTCGACAACACTAGCTCAACTCCAACTACTTATTTTTATAGCTAACATCTAGGTTATTAGGACCCTAAAAGCACTTGCCATTTATTTTCAAGTTTTTTTTACTCAAAAACTTGTTTTTTGGATTTCTAGCTATCTTTGACAATATTTAGTGGTTTTCGGTGTCAATTTCATAGTTTCACATTTTTTAAAGATTTTTCCATCACATAGGTGATTTTTTATACGCAAACAATGGTTTCCTAGCACATTCTAGTGGTTCTAATATGGTACCTAGAAATTTTCTATTGCTTGAGCTATTTTCAAGAAAATAAGATTTTCTATGTCAACAATGGAATTATTTTGTCAGCTTTGTACATATCTCATTTGTTGAACATTAGCTAGTATCATTAATATGGCCAAACCATCCCACCCACCCCTAAACCCTGATTTTACCTTAAAAGGAGCTATTTATTCTTTTTGATATAATTTGGGTATACGATGCCAAAATTTGACAAACAAACATTATCAAAAAGTTGGTTTTAAGCACTTTCTAGTGGTGTGGGTATTTTTCTCATTTTTTTTTTCTAGTACATTTTATTTCTTATCAAAACTAGATTTACCTTTTTAGCTTCCAAGCTCATAACTTTCTTCCTAGATCTCTATTATTTATTATTCTTGTAGAATTGGAAACCTATTTCATAGCTCGTCATAGCTATTCATGCATTTATTTCCATATTTTGACCCAAGTACCTTTCATTTATTTTGTTATTATTTCACATTTTGGTTGATTACTTAGACGTTTTGGCACTTGGAAAAGTTTTGTTTTTGTGAGATGACTTCTTTTGAGTTATTCTATGGTGTAGTCATGGTAGAAGGGTTCAGAAAGAATAATTCAAACTATGTAGCTTATAGTAAACACAATGGAAATAACACAAGAAAATGATCTTCTAATATGATCCTTTATTAAATTGGAAATCTTACATGCAACATATGGATCTCATGGGAAAATATCCAAGGCTCACAGGCCTACCACAAGGGCATTCAACATTACAACTGGCCAAAGGCCTTATTACATGCCCCGAAGGGTTGATGCAAAAATCTAAACTTTGATCTAACTCTAATCGAATGAACTACCTTCTCAATGATTAAAAATGCTTATAAATATGCTTCTCAAGCTCCAACCAAGGTTTACGTTAGCCACAAAGGTTTATAACCCAATGAGTGATCACATATGAATGTGAACATCAAAATATGAAAAGATAGCTCTACGTGAAAAGAAGTAGCTTATGAATCTAGAAGATAGGTCCTAATGAACCCAAGATGCTTGTATGATATTCCATTAGACTTTGCACAATTTGGAACAAGTCCGCACTAAGAAATCTGGACCAAGTCAACCCCAAATGCTCTAACTAAGAAATACAATGGAATTCTGAGAGTGATAACTTTCAGTAGACAAATGCAAATGATGTGAAATCTGGATATACAATAGATGTCAATGTGTAGATGCTATATCCTACTCCACGAGTTGAGAAACAATGATGTAGTAAAATGAATAATGAACTACTAAAAAATATTATTAAATGCAATGCAAAAAAGAAATGTTTTTGATTGATACAAGATTGCATTACAACCAAGGATGCTCCTACATCAGACACCTTGGGTTGGAAGAAAAGTGAGTTCCTCACTTTCCAGGGCTAAGAGGGAAACCAAGATGGTCCACCTCAGCCTGAGAAATCCATGATGAATCCTCCACTGGTCTACCTTTTTACTTCACAAGATATTCCTTATATTGCTTATTCCTAGTACTCCTTCCATTTTTGGTGTCCAAAATCTGTTCAATCTCCTCTAGTGTTTGATGTGGTAACTACTATTTCAAATCTACTTCACTGCTACTTCCACTTGATTGTCCTTCATGATACTCATATATATCTACAACATTGAAAATAGGTGATATACCCAATATCTCTGATAACTCTATTTCATATGCATTTCCAGAATCAAACTTCCTTAGAATCTTACACAGTCCAAACTTCTTCATCTTTAACTTATTATATGTACCAACTGGAAATCTCTCCTTCCTCAAATATACAATCACTTCATCTCCAACAACAAATTCCTTATGTCTTTGGTGCTCATCTTCCTTCTCCTTATACTTAATGTTCATATCTTCCAAATGCTTATGGACCTGATTATCTAATGTCTCCATGAAATCTGCAAACTCTTATGCCACCACACTCCTCTTATTCTCCATACTAATGTCTCTTAACTCCGCAACTCCTCTAAGATGTGTTATGATAAAAATCTGAAATGGTGTCTTCCCTGTACTCTAGTTCACTAAATTATTGTATGTAAATTCTACTTGTGATCAAACAAAATCCCAATTTCTTGCCTTATCTCCAACCAAATACCTCAACAAGTTCCCCAAAATTCTATTTACTACCTCTGTTTTCCATCAAGCTATGGGTGATATGCTAAATTGAACTTCAAATCTATCTTCATCTTCTTCCACAATGTCCTCCAATAGTATCCAATGAACTTGATGTCTCTATCTGAAACAATACTCTTAGGTAATCCACACAATCTCAATCTCACAATCTCCTTGAAAAATAAGTCAGCAACATGCACAACATCATTAGTCTTCTTACAAGGAATGAAATGTGCCATTTTATAAAATCTATCCATTACTACCAAAATTGATTCATATCCTCTTTGTGTTCTTGGCAATCCCAAAATGAAATCCATGCTTACATCTTCCCAAGGTCTCTTCGGTATTGTCAAAGGTTTATACAATCCAGTACTATGACTATTCCCTTTTCCAACTTGACAAATTCTGCAATTTTGAACATACTTCCTGATATCCTTATATATCTATGCCAAAAATAATGTTTTCTTACCAAAGTTATTTTCTTATCAACTCCAAAATGTCTTGCTAATCCTCCACTATGTTTCTGCTTTATCAAATTCTCCCTCATTGAACTCATTTGAATGCATAACTAATTCCCTTTGAATAACATGCCTTCTTGAATGAAATAGTCCAACCATTGGATTTGGTCTGTCACTACTAGTTCCTTACATGCTTTCCAAGCTTCACCAAAATCTGCATCATCTTCATACATATGCTTTAACTCTTCCAAACCAGATACTTCTATCCTCATCTCTATTAGAAAATTCCTTCTTCTACTCAATTCATCTACAACTTTGTTTGACTTGCCACTCCTATGCTTCAACACAAATGTGTAACTTTGCAAGAACTCAACCCATCTCATATGTCTCTAGTTTAGCTTCCCTTGACTATTCAAATATTACAAAGCTTGATGATTTGTATACAACACAAAATCCTTGGGTAAGACGTAATGTCTCCACTTCTTCAAGGCTTGAATTATGGCATAAAATTCTTAATCATAAACTGAATATATTCTTCTGGCGTCATTCAATTTCTCACTAAAATAAGCTATAGGTCTTCCTTCTTAACTCAACACTGCTCTAATTGCATTTCCACTTGCATCACAATCAACTTGAAATACTTTGTCAAAATCCAGTAAGGCTAGTGGTGGCGATTCTGCTACTTTTTTGCTTCAAAAATTCAAAACTTCTTTGTGCTCTAGATGTCCACTTAAATTCCTTCTTGTCTCCTCTCATTTTCTCAATCATGGGGTTACAAATGCTATTGAAACTTTTGATAAAGTTTTGGTAGAAACTAGCTAATACATGGAATGATCTCACTTCTCTAATGTTTACTAGTGTAGGCCAATCAACAATTATCACTTTCTCAGGGTCCATCTTCAATCCTTCAACAAAAATAACAAATCCTAAATATACTAACTCTATCTTCATAAAGCTACACTTATTGACATTAATTAGCAACTTCTCTTCCCTTAACCTCTGCAATACTTGTCTGATGTGCCACAAATGTTCTTCTCTATTCTTACTGAAAATCATAATATCATTCAAGTAAACAATGAAAAACTTACCCAAGAATTTCTTCAGTACCTCATTCATCAATCTCATGAAAGTGCTCAGTGCATTAGTCAATCCAAAAGGCATTACTAACCACTCATACAATCCTTCATTAATCTTAAATGTAATCTTTTATTCATCCCTTTCTTTGATTCTGATGTAATGATATCCACTCTTTAGGTCAATCTTTGTGAAATACTTTGCTTCATTGAAACAATCCATAATGTCATCCATCCTTGGAAATTGGAATCTATACTTGACAGTGATCCTATTAATTTCTCTTGAATCTATACATGTATTCTCCACTCTCCATCCTTCTTTGGTGCAAGTACAATAGGTACGCACATGGACTCAAACTTTCTCTATTCAATCCTTTCCTCAAAAACTCTTGTATTTTCTAGTTCAACTCTGCATTCTCTTTCGGTGTCATCTTGTGTGTTGCCTTGTTTGAAAAAATTTCTCCTGATATAAGATCTATATGATGAATGATGCTTCAGACTGGGGGCAGTCCCTCTGGTTCATTCTCTAACATGATGTCTTCATACTCTATCAACATTTCTAATACTTTTTCACTCTCTGCGGTAGGATTCTCTACCCTTAGCTTACCACCAATCTTTGGAATCAATGCAAAACACATGTTCTCATGTGCTTCAATCCATCTAGAAATTTCCTTCCATCTACCATAGTCTGGCAGTGCCACAAACTTCAATCTTCTCCTCTTCCTCTAAAGGTATCAACTTAATTATTTTACCATTGGATGTCATAGTATAAGTATTCCTTCTTCCATAATGAATTTATTTCTTATCATACTGCCATGGTCTTCCTAACAATAAATGACAAGCATCCATTAGCATAATATAACATAATACTTCATCCCTATATGATCCAATATGAAATTTCACCAAACATTGCTCATTCACCAATATCTTATGCTCATCTTGAATCCAGGCTATCCTATAAGGACTTAGATGTTTCAATCTCTCCAAATTCAACTTGGTTGCTATCTCCTCTAAAACTAGATTATCAGTACTACCACTATCAATGATAACTTTACATACCTTTCCTCCAGACTTACATCTGGTTTTGAACAAACTCTTCCTTTGCAATGCTTCCTCAGTCACTTCCTCATGCATCAAAGCTCTCCTCATCACCAATGATTCACCTTTCTTTGGTTTCCAAACTAAATTAGGGGATTCAATATGTTCTTCTTCCACATAGGCTACTCTTTTGGTATGCTCTAGTTTCTTTCTGGTACTTCCTTGATGACATTCAAATGCTCTATATCCTTCACCTCCACACTTGAAACGGGTTCCTTTGAATGGTCTTCTCTCAAATCTCCCTTCATCTCTTTGATATCCTTCATTGTGGCAAGAAATATGACCTCCTCTATCAATGCAGTAGAAATTTCTATCTTCTCTTCCTTTGCAGTATGAATTAGCATCCTTTTCTTCACTCTAGTAAGGCTTTACATGTCTTTGTTTTGATCTCCATATAGGGTCTTCTTTCTTTGAATTATGATCCACTCCTCTGTAATCTTCCTCTTGCACTCCTCTACCTTTGTTCAAAATTCTTGTTCAACTTCTCTTCTACCTTCAATGTGAATTGATATGCTTCTTCAACTAATGTCATCTTTACTAGGCTCAATTCTTCTTGAATATTTCTTCTCAATCCATTGATATATCTTGCAACCTTTTCTTTTCTTGCTTCACTATGACTGGTTAGGATTATCATCTTGTAGAATTCTTTAGTGTACTCCTTCACAAATCTCTCCTTTTGTCTCAGGTTCTACAATCTCTTCAACAATTCAAGTTCATAGTCTACTGGTATGAATTGATTCTTCAATTTTGTCGCCATTCTATCCCATTTGATGATCTTCTCTTTTTCTCTTCTATTTCTATCCAAATCGACTTCTTTCCACCATAAAGCTCAACATGACCTTTCAACTTTGTTTTCAAAAATCTGTCTTTTTCTAGATCTTCAATTTCCTCATATTTAAAGTATTCCTCCATTTCATTGATCCAATCAATCAATTTGTTAGGATACAAATTTTCTATGTAATTTTGAATTTCAACTCTAAGTCACTTACCAATTTTTGAAATAGATTTCAACATTTTCATCTAATTTGATTCTTATTCTTCTTCTTCACCTAGAGCTTCTGCAAATTGATTCACAACATGTTCTGCTTCATCATCACCTTCATCCTCGTTCTTAGGGTTTAGGCCTCACCTTCAGTCTTCCTCTACTGCATCTAATTATACTTGCATCTTGCACATCATTTCCAGCATCCCATCCATTCTTCTAGCAACATTCACCAAAGCAGGCACTCTCCTTGGCAACATCTCTCCCCTCAAATCGGTGCAACTGCCTCAATTTGGCAATATGGCTACAAGGGTTTCAAATGCCTCACAATCAGCAATCGATTAAAAACACATGCAGTTTTCCTCAGGTTGGTGAACTATTCACCTCAAGGAATTCCTTCAAGACTCGCAAACTCGCTCTGATATCACTTGGTGCAGTCACGGTAGGAGGGTTCAGAAATAATAATCTAAACTATGCAACTTAAAGTCAACATAGCAGAAATAACACAAGAAAATGATCTACTAATATGATCCTTTATTAAATTGGAAATCTTACATGTAACATATCCCTCATGGGTGAATATCCAGGGCTCAAAGGCCTTCTGCAAGGGCATTTAACATTACAACTAGCCAAAGGCCTTATTACACGCCCCAAAGGGTTAATGCAAAAATCTAAACTTTGATCTAACTCTAACTAAATGAACTACCTTCTAAATGATTACAAATTCCTATAAATATGCTTCTCAAGCTCCAATAAAGGTTTGTGTTGGCCACAAAGGTTTATAACTCAATGAATGATCACATATGAATGTCGACCTCAAAATATGAAAAAATAGCTCCACACGAAAATAAGTAACTTGTGAATCTCCAAGATAGGTCCCAATGAACCCAAGATGCTTGTATGATATTCCATTAGGCTCCACATGATCTAGAATAGGTTTTCACTAAGAAATCTAGACTAGGTCAGCCCCAAATGCTCTAACTAAGAAATACAATGGAATTCTAAGAGCAATAACTTTCAATAGACAAATGCAAATGATGTGAAATTTTGATATGTGATAGATGTCAATGTGTAGATGTTATATCTTGCTCCGCAAGCTAAGAAACAACGATGCGGTGAAATGTGAAATGAAATATTGAAACTGCTACTGAATGCAATGCAAGAAAAAAATGTTTTTTTGTCGATACAGGATTGCTTTACAACTAGGGATGCTCATGCATTATTCTTTATGTATGTTATCCTTTTTGGGAATTTTAAGCATCTTTTAAATGCACTTTTTCGATTATAGAATCACTGAGATAAAGAGTCATTATTGTACATATCTTTTGAGGATTTTATAAATCATTTTGTGTCATGTTTTATACTCACACTACCTTATAAAGTTTCATGGGGGGTTTTTTGTGTGTGCCTTGTTATTTTCAATCATAACCTTGTATGCCTTCATGTATGTTTTCTAAAATTCACACCACTTTTAGTTGTGGTTACTTTCTTGTGCATGTTATAATGATATTTTTTCTCTTGCATGCACTATATTGTAACACATAGTTTCAGTGTGCATGACATTTGGTATCAAAGTCGGGTTTCTAACACTAGGAATTCTAAGAATATTTTGATCTTAGTTGTTAAGAGTGGTGTATTATGCAATTCATTGCATGATGGTTAGATATAAAGTGAAAAGTTGAGAATTAATTATTTTTAGTGCAATTGACCTCTATGAGAAATTTAACTCAAATATTATTTAAAAAAATCTATCACAAGATTATCATAGATGATTATGACCTAACTTTTTGAAAACTCGACTAAAGTTAGAGATCTAGAATGTTATGTAAAGAAATAATTACTCCTTGTTTCATTAAAACCTAGGCTATTTAAGGAAGTTTAGGGTAGGTATCTTTTTTTTGTAAAATTGCTACCAGTGAGGGTGGCACTCATTCATTGCTTTGGAAAAATTTGAGATTACATAGGTGGCATAACTACTGCTATTACATAGAAATTTCCAAAAGCAAGCTACAATTGCACAAGAACTACTAATTCATTCAAAATGATAAAGTGAAGGCTTCAATCAGAGCTATCACCCTTGCACCAAGCTCTTCCATTCTCTTGATCTAGAAATCATGTAGTGCACCTTTGTTTTTTTATTATAAAGTTGAGGGATAACTACAAATCCTTCACCTCGATGGCTTCTTTGAATTTTTTGACTACATTTGCCACCTCCTTTGTGCTATGGACCTTCTCAACTTCAATAATGTCACAAAAAACCCTCGACTTTGGCCACTTTTCTAAAGTTTTAATGTCTTGAGGGCATCATCCACATGTATTTCCATCACACAATGAGCAACAACTTTGGCTACTCTCTTCCTTTAAACAGAATGAAGCACATTCATAATCACATACCCCAACATAAAGCCATCATGGATATGATCTCCTTTGAGCTTGTGCTCCCTTACCACTTGTTTCACTACCTTAATGGCCTCCTTCAACTCTGTTTTGAACAATCTACTGATTTGCGCCTCATAAGTTTCCAGGGAAACCTCCACCATCTACCCATGAACAGCTGAGAGCCTATAGCATATACATAGCATGAAAAACTCCATACTTATCACCCTTTGTTAATTTTCGGCTGTGTTTTATATAGACACCCCCACTCGCAAGCTTTTTATAGATAGATTTTATGGAGCTACATGAGTCACAAGCTTATTGAGTCATAAGAAAAAAACATTATGATATGTGCCTTTGGGAATACTTTGAGACAAGCCTCCTTTATGTGCATCAAACTGAGGCTTTAGTATCAACATCCTTGATCCATCAAAAATTTCCAGCTTTGTCCTTCTTTTGAGCCTATATTGTCAAAAGATTTTTCCTTCTTTCATTTACTTGTTGTATCGAGGAGTGAAACAATCATGATTTTAAAGGTACCAAGATCTTACCAAGTAACCTTATTACCAGTTTGAAACATTTTCATTGGTCCTTGTATCAAAGTATCCCGCAATGCAATAGGAATCTTTTTAGTTCTAGGTGAGATATGCTTTGATTACCTTTTCCAGATCTGGACACCTACTCAAATCCTCTATAATGATCCTATCCACAAGTTGGTCAATGCCAAAATTTGAAAGGTAGTTTGTAGCCATATTTGCCTCTATATAGACATGCTCCAATTTGTAATCATTTATACTACTGAGTGCCAAGTTGATAGTGTTCGTCTACATTTTAAGTTTCCAGCTTGGCGCTTGCTTGGACCTCACTGCTATTATGACAACCTAGGAGTCGCCTTCTATATCCAAATTATTCCAACTCTTAGACACACAAAATATTATCCCTTCAAGGAGCACGACACACTCTGCTTCATTATTCATGCTCCTCAAAAATTTGATTGGAGCCACTACTGCAACTTGGCCAATTTTATTTCTCACTACAAACCCTACTCAAGAGGCCCCTAGGTTCCCCTTCGAGGGCCCATTGAAACTCAATTTTATCCTTCCTTTTCGGGGTAGGACCCACTTCAAATTAGCTCTAGATGCCTTGTTCTTGCATAGGAGGCCACTAGGAGGAAGAATCTGCTTCCATTTATTTACCATTTTGTTGTCCCAAGCCGAGAAAAACTTATAACTTTGCTTTTTTAATCTCCCATTTAGATGTTCACTAATCCCTGATTCAATCTTGAATAGTATGCCTTCCAAATTTGTGGATTTCTTCTTAAATATTCTTGAATTGCGCTCTTTCCATAATTTCCAGACAATCATTGTTGGGATTTCACAACAGAGCCCCCCAAAGCCACCCCTCTATAGATATTAGGCCAAGATTCAAAGAGCACCCTGAGGTTGTTTGGTAGCGGACCATTCCACTCCACCTTAGCGTAGAAGTGTAACCAAAAAGCTTTCATCATTTCACATTGAACAAGCAAGTGTTGTGCATCCTATGAGTTTTTTTACAGAGAACACACCAATGTGGCCCACAAATGCTGAATTTGTTCAACCTATCACCTGTTAAGATACACTCATGCAAGGCAACCCATGCAAAGGCTCCCACTTTTGGGAGGAAACTTTTCCCCCAATAGAGCCACTTAGTCCACATTGTTACCTCTAGTTCATTTTTAATAGCTTGTAGCTCGTGCTAATTTAATAGCCCTCTATTTTAGAGGCACACCAAAGTATTGTATCTAGAGACTCTAAAATGAAAATTTTCCTCTTTGAAAGCTCATTCATCAATACCATTCTTGTTCAATCCTATAAAAAATTGAAGCTTTTCCAAGACCATTATCAACACCTATTTGTATTTCACACATTCATGTATTTTTTTAGGAAAACACCATACTCTTCCTTAGTCAGTTCAATTGCTTATGCTAATTTTGAGAGTTTTCTTACAGTGGGATAAGCATTCCAAGACTCTTCCCATAAAGACACTTTCCTCCCATTGCCAATGCACCAAGTTAGGTGATCACATATCACATCTGTAATAACCCATCCTAAATTATTACTTAATTAATATTATTGTAAATGACACATGAATATATTTCAAATTAAAAAGACATAACTAGTAGCTATAGTCAATCATAGCAACACATGTCCATTTAAAATGAATCAAAGATTCGTATATTCAATTCAAAAGTCAATTACAATATCAGGTTTGACTTGGCTCATAAGGCCACATAGTCATTACATTGTACAACTTTACATCAAGTATTACATCATGGTTACATCATAGACTAAAACTCATGTGTACATCTAAGGTTCCTCTTGACGCTCGCCTCCACTAGTGGACTAGAACATGGTTGAAGCGCTTTACCACCCAACCACGAAGCTTATGCTTCCCCAGAATTCTTCCAACTTGAAGAATACTCAACCCTGCACAAAAAGTTTAGCAAGAGAACAATCTGCAAGGTGGAATCTAGTGCGTGCACATACATCAACATGCAATTTCTATCTACAAGATTAGAAAAGAAAATGCAAGATCTATGCTAGGAATAGCAAAGAGTGATATCATAGAGTTCATGCATACAAAATGAACTATATTGCTTGGCCAAGCATATTAAATGTGTTGCAACAACAACAAACAATAGGTTCTAGTAAAGCAAACCTACACTCTTTGAACTCCATTTCGGTACTCATCCAAGAAGGTAACTTTCTACAATACATCATTTCATAACAACTATCTACCCTCTAGCAACATCTACCCTGAGGTGCTCTAGTCTACTTAGGTATCACTATTCTATTCAAGTAAAATATTATTCTTCTCACATATGTCTACAAAAATTAAGAACCAAATTACTAATTTCCTCTCTAAACAGAAATCAGATACATGATTCAAATCAAACAATACAATATTCAGTCATATCATTCACATAACCCATATTTACTTTCAATATAAGTATTATCCATTTAGAAATAAATTAAGTAAAAAGAACAAAAAAAGGTATGACACAAGTATTTGTATGTACATGGACAAAGTTTATGTGCATATAGATATATGTGCCTACTTAAGTTACTGGTTTGTGCATACATTCTGAAATAAACCATTAAATCATATTGCAATCATTAAATATTATTCCATTTGACATTTTTTTGTCAAAATAAAGAATCCAGAACAAGTCTATATTAACATTTTTGCACATACTATTGCTTCTTTTGCATTCTTACAAAACTGTGATACTCTAACATCGTTGTTTACATATGAGCATTCACTACTTTTAAGAGAACAAGTATTGTTTCCTACTAAACAGTTATAAAACAAGTTGTTTCATGTAGAACATTCTCAATTTACAACAAATCAATGTTGTTTCAACTAAACAGTTTAAATGAACAAGACTGTTTCTAGCTAAACATATACTTTTGCAACAAATCAATGTCGTTTGCAACATAACATTCATTATTTACATCATTGCAATGTTGTTTCAAACTAAACAGTTACAGTTTATGATGAAACAATGTCGTTTCCAACAGAACATTCACTATTTACATCAATACAATGTTGTTTCAAACTAAACAGTTACAGTTTATGACAAACAATGTCATTTCCAACAGATCATTCATTATTTACAATATTACAATGTTGTTTCAGACTAAACAGTTACAGTTTATGATAAAACAATGTCGTTTCCAAAAGTTAAGGGTTGCAGCTTCAATTTCCATTGCCTCATTTCTAGGCTTAATTATTCTAACATTTATATGCACAATTTCATGTAAGAACAATAAAATGAAGCTAATATCAATTTTTAAATGAATTTAAAGTATTGGATGGCATACTAACCGTTATTCAACAATGGTAAAATGATTGAATACATGATATTAGTCTTACCTCGATTCGGTTTGGAACCCTAGGTTCAAAGGTTACATATAATATACATCTAGCATTCTAAACAGAACCACAATCGTTCACTGGTTCTTAAAAAAATAAGGGTGGTTGAGGGCGAAAACCATAGCACCCACCGTCTACTTGGTATAATCACTTACATGGATGACATAGTTGTCATTCTTATGGAACAATGGTTCAAGATACTATACATGCAAATTAATTTAAGTAATGATTTTCCATCGTTTGACCTTTATTTTGATCAGCCTTGGTGACTATACAGGGCATCATATATCTAAAAAAGTAAACAAAGCTCATACATAGAGCATGGGCGATATGAGCCCACCGTCACCTTTGGCGACATGGAAAAACAAAGGCATAAACAAATTACCCTTTGATGCTTGGTTGAGAGGGTGACAACATCAACCCAATTGGGCATCCATAAGAGAATCAATAATTAAACAATTCAAAACATATGACATAAAAATCTTACAATGTTGGCCGCATCCTACCCTTAAAGGGTGGCGACAATACAAAGTTACATCACACCATTTACAGTGCTATCGGGTTTCCCCAACAACCTATAATGGGCTTGACACTTAAAAACACACATGCAGCCGAATACAAGATCGACGATATCAAGCCTTACAAATTAATGCATATTGATGGCTCTTCCAAGTCATGGGCTTTACAAGCCCAGGAGAATTCGTGTGAAGAGAAAATAACAACAAAACCATAGATATTCCAAATTCACTCATATAGTTTTGCAAAGAGTTTGAAATAAAAAAGACAAAGCAATAGTCAATTGATGCATAGGATTAAAAACAAGATTGTAAATCAATGAAAAACAACATTAGTGAAGGAAATATCACTTATTACCTCTTGAAACTAGGAATTCCCCTTCGGTCTTTTTTGCCAAAAGTTGTGTTTTCCACTCCAGTCTACTGTCATCCCAAATCAATCTCTCTTTGTTCAAAATAGCATCTTTTTTCATTTTTACCATGTCTCCACTAAGAGGTTATTTCAAAATAATAATGGGTATTAATGATAATGTAGGCCCATTCTAAATAATTCTTGCCATTTTGTCAATGGCAGACCACGTCCATTGTGGGATTCCTCATAATATCAATTTAAATTTCATCTATTCGATAATGATAATTATCGGTTTTCAATTCACTAAATTTATATGTTTATATGAACATATATATATATACACACACACACTTTATATTATACTCAGATTTGTTCACATCTATATATGTATGTATGTATGTATGTATGTATGTATGTATGTATGTATGTATGTGTATGCATATGTATATATGTATATGTATATGTATATATATATATGTATATGTATATGTATATATATATGTATATGTGTTTATATATATATATATACATATATTTGTATACAATTGTTTTCGTGAGCATATTTATCATTTATATAATAAAATGGTCTTTCATTTCAACAATGATACAAAAATGCATAATTGAGATTTACACATTCGTTCACATACCAAATCGCACTTCAATTTTCTCTAAATTCAAAACACAAGCTCATGACTGACTCTTTAAAATATAAGTTTCCATGAAATTTGTTTCACAATGCATCTTTTCAATCATCGAATCATTCTTATATGAATTTTCAAATGCAAATAACATGTCAATTGTGGTGTGTGCACCCAGATTTCATCTGGCTTACCGTTCAATCTGGCTAAACAATCCTACTTCAACTATTCTCTCGTTCTTCAACTTGTCACCCTACAACTACACACACTTGCACTTGCAAAATTTATTAGTAACATTCAATTCTTGATAACATATAAGATAATTTCAAAATATCGCATAGTCAACATCAGTCAACTTCTTTCAATCTATTTTTGAAAATTTGAAAATTTCTTTTAATATAAATTGAATTTCTTCAATAATTCAATTTACCATATTATAATAATATGCAATAAAATTCGATTATGACATCCTTCCCCTCTTGGAAGAGACATTGTCCTAGTGTCTAGTAAATTACAAAAAATAACATCATGTCAAATTTTGAGCATACATGTCTATCATATCAAATTATATATGTCTATTTCAACATCACATCACATTTAAGCATATATATGTCTTTTTCAACATCACATCAAACTAAGCATATATGTTTATTTCAACATCACATCAAATTAAAGCATATATATGTCTTTTTCAACATGATAGCAAACTAAGCATATATGTCTATTTCAACATCACATCAAATTGTTTCAAGTTAAAACATCATAAATTTTCAATCCAAAATTTTTTCCAAGAAAAATTGTTAAAGTTTCTTTCTCAAGAAAGAAAATGTGGAAAGGAACATTCTATTTCTTCTGCATCCTCCCAAGTAGCACTATCTTCTGGTACTGGTCCCATTGAACCTTAAACTGAGCAATATCTCTGCTCCGCAACTTAATGTTGCGTCTATCGAGGATTCTAATGGGCTCCACTAGCACCACTCATGGATCCTGTACCTACGAGGATTTCCAATCAAGCACATAAGTCACATCAGGATGATATGGCTTAAGCAAGGAAACATGAAACACATTATGAAGTCAAGCCAGAGCAGGTGGTAGCGCTAGTCTATAAGCAATTGGCTTAATCACTTCCAAGACTTCAAATGGCCCCACATATCTTAGGGCCAACTAGGAATACTTTCTAAAAGCAATAAATTTTTTATGAGGTTTAACTCTCAAGAAAAATTTATCCCCAATTGTGAACTATCTAAGAGTTTGATTCTTGTCAACATAACTCTTTTGTCAGTTTGTCGCCTCCTTTAGTCTTCCTTTAATGACTCTCATTTGTTCTTCCATTTCCTTAAGCATTTCAGGTCCTGCTATGATCATGTCCTCCAATTTATCCCAAGTGATGTGGGTACAACACTTCCGCCCATAAAGAGCTTCAAATGGTGTCATGCCTAGGGATGTGTGATAGGAGTTGTTGTAAAAAAACTCCACCAAAGGAAAATATTCCTCCCACCTATACTGTTGGTCCATACAGTACATTTGTAGGAGGTATTCGACTACTTGATTCACCCTCTTTGTTTTCCCGTTAGTCTAAGGATGATAAGTTGAGCTGAAATTCAATTTGGTTCCTAATGCAACATTTAGGGTCGTCCAAAATCTTGAGGTCATTCGAGTGTCCCTTTCAGAAATGATAGTATCTTGCACTCCATGCAAGTGGACAATCTCCTAGAAAAATTTCTTAGCCAGGTTCAACGATCCATCCTTAAGGTTTCCTGGAATGAAATGTGCAAACTTAGTCAATTTATCAATCACAACCAAGATAACATCATGCTTGTTCTTGCTCAATGACAACCCTTGTACAAAATCCATACTAATCACCTACCATTTGTACTCAAGTACGTCATGAGGATACAGTAGCCCAGCTAGGTGTGAATGCTCAGCCTTAACTCAGCGGCACTCTAAGCATCTGGCTACATACTCCACTACATCCTTCTTAAGTTTCGGCCAAAAATATAGAGTCTTCAACTCTACGATCATCTTGGATACTCCAGGGTGTCCTAAATAAGGCACATTGTGAACCTCTTCTAAAACAAAATTTCTCAACTCTCCAGAGTCAGGAATGTGCATTCTTCTCTGATATCTCAAAATACCATTTGGTTCAATCTCATACCCAGTGAACCAATGATCTAAAGGATTTGCTACTAGGGCACTTTTCACTTTCTCATAGTGCTCATCCCCTAGCAGATATTGAATCACATGTTCTCTCAGGTTAGACCTTGTCGAGATCATGGCTACTAGATGTCTTCGTCTACTAAGAGCATCAGCCACTCTATTCTCTTTTCCCTTTATATACTCAATTTCGAAGTCATACTCACTAAGGAATTACAACCACCTTCTTTGTCATGCATTAAGGTTTGGTTGAGTAAATATGTATCTTAATCCCAAGTGGTCTTTCTTGAGTTCAAATGGATTCCCCAAAAGATAATGCCTCCACATCTATAAGGCATGAATTATTGCGACCAATTCTAAATCATGGGGTGTGTAGTTCACTTTATGCTACTTAAGCTTTCTTGATTCATATGCTACCACTTGTCTGTCTTGCATTAATACTGCTCCCAATCCCTCTTCTAAAGCATATATGATTACCGTGAATCTCCCATTAGGGTCAAGGATGGTCAGCACTGGTGTCGTTGTAAGCCTCTCCTTCAAGAGTTGGAATTCTTGCTCGTACTTCTCAGTCCATTCAAACCACATTCCCTTCCTTTGGAGTGAGGTGATAGGAGATGCAATTTGGGAAAACCCTTGCACAAACTTCCTATAGTACCTTGCGAGGCACATGAAGCTACAAAATTTCAACACATTCTGAGGCACTGGCCATTCCATGGTCACCTTGATCTTCTTGGAGTCTACAAAGACTCCTTCAGGTGAAATGATATGGCCTAGATAGTGTACCCTGTCCTGATAGAAAGAACACTTGGACAACTTCCCAAAGAGTTTCCTTTCTCTTAGCAACTAAAAGACTATCCTCAAGTTCCTTTCATGCTCTTCGACAGACTTTGAGTAGACTAGGATGTCATAAATGAAGATCAAAAAAAAGTCATCCAAGCAGTCTTTGAATACACTATTCATGAGGTTCATGAAAGTTGTTGGTGCATTAGTCAAACTAAAGGGTACCACCATGAACTTGTAATGCCCATATCGAGTTCTAAATGCAGTCTCTAGAATATCTTCTTCCTTAATTCACAACTAATGGTACCCTAACCTGAGATAAACTTTGGGGAACATCATTGCTCCCTTCATTTGTTCAAACAACTCATCAATCCTCGAAAGTGGATATCAGTTCTTGATGGTCAGCTTGTTCAACATCTGATAATCTATAAACAAAAGTAAGGTTCCATCCTTATTTTTCACAAAGATAACTAGTGCTCCCCAAGGAGACACACTAGGTCTTATGAGCCCTTTATTCAACAATTCCATTAACTAAGCCTTCAAATCATAGATTTTTGTGGTGGCCATCTGATAGGGTGCCTTGGATTGAGGCTCAGCTCCTAGACCAAGGTCGAAAGAAAAGTCAATTTTTTTCTTTGGAGGCAATTTCGTAAGTTCTTCAAGGAATACATCTTGGAACTCCTTGAGAATAGGACAGTCATCTAAATATGGTTCCTTGTTAGCAAGGTTGCTGACATGCACAACATAAATTGCACATCCCTTTTGACAAGCCTTCTTGAGTTGCATCACAAAAATCTATCTAAGCTTCAAGGGTCTCTACATTCCATAAATCTCTACTGGTTTTCCATAATCATCCAAACAATTGACTACCTTATCCTCACAGTTCACTATAGCCTTATGCTCAGTTAACCAATTTATTCCCAATATTACATCAGATGAGCCTAAAGGTGCCACATACAAGTTGACCTGAGTTTGAAAGGTTGGAAGCTCTAACTCACTACAAAAGAGACAGGTATCTACCCTCCACTCTGCTCGATTACCATACTGGATTGTCCATGATTTTTCCATGTATCCAAGTCTAATGGGTATCTTGGATATTATTCTAGGATATATAAAACATTCAGTAGCTCCAATATCAATTAAGATAGAAATAGATTGGCCATAGAGCTTACCCGTTAGCTGAATTGGTGAAGCCTGATACTCTGCATGTTTGTTATCCACTGTAGCATGGATCCGGTGATGTTGAGTTTGTTGGTATCTTCCTTCCTTCCATGAATTTGATTGCTGAGGATAATTTGAGGTGTAATGATCACCTCCACAATTATAACATCCATCACAAGGCCCTTTGCGACCTCCTGGCTTGTCCTCTTTCAAGCCCTTCTTCTTATGGTTGTCTTTACCCTTGTTTTTGTTTTCCTTAATTGTTATTTCCACCATTCCCATCTCCACCCTTCTCCTTTGACTCACTTCCCCTCTTGAGATTATGGATCTAATGGCTCTTGTCTCCTTTATGAAATTTCTTCTTCCCATACTGCGACTTAGAATTTAAGTCCTTACGAAAGTTAGATAATTGTTGCAGTTTCTATTCATTTTTTGTGGCTTTTAGGAAGACTTCATTCATGGTAAGTGGATCATGCATATCCACTTCATCTCCTATGTGGGGTCTTAATCCCATTATGAATTTTTGAATATGGAAACATTCATCTCCCTAGTATTGTAACACATACTTAAATAGGTTGGTGAACTTTTCCCAATACTGGATCACAGTCATGTTCCCCTAGGTTAAATTCTAAAACTTTGTCACTTTCTTCTCAAAGAAAATATGTGGTAACAATATTTTCCTAAAGGCTTGGAGTAAGAGTTCCCAAGTGATCTCCATAGGCTAAATATTTCATTCTAACTTCTCATTATCCCACCAAATCACTACTTCACCTAAGAGTTGACGTGTAGCCCATGTCGCCTTAGTTTGTTCAAAAAGGTTACAGAGCCCAAAGTATTTTTCTATCTCTATAATCCAAGCCTCAGCTCTTGCTCTGATAGCCTTACCATGAAACTTGGGTGGTGCTACCCGTTTGAGATCCTTTCCAAGCTCATCCTCGATTTGTCCTCGTGGACTTGTCCCTGGACCATTGTCTTCTTGATTGACTTATGCATTCTTGCGGTCCTGGTCCTTGCATGCCACTCAGACTTCTTGCTCTATGTGATCCATGCAAGACTCCTGTCGGTTCAAAAGCTCTAGAATTTATTCCAACCTCTTATTTGATCCGTTATCAGAACCACTACCACCCACGTCTTTCCTAGTAGTCACCATGTTGAATCACACTTAACCTGCAACACATTCACGTTTATCGCATCTCAACACTAGGTTCTACAAATAAATGTTCTTATTCTACATCACATGATTTACATATACATATATCCCTTACTCATAGAAGACATACACATTCATGTAGGATAAACATATTTTGGAGTCCTTCGTTGAACACACCAAAAAAATATTATCTGATTTTATTTATATTAAAAGTGAGTCAATAGACCCTTATTTACAAAAGGCTTTTTGTTACATTATTCCATTTTCGCGTCATCAAAAAGAGGACATTCCTCTGGATCCTCATCTGAATTTACATCAAACTTTACAAAGGAGGATGGTTGAGTAGGTAGGCTCTCCTTTTCCTCTTTAGTCAACAAGGGTGCATTGGGTCCACACCCTAGAGGCCAGTCCTGGATTGCGAAAATCTTTTTGATCTTAGGTGTTCGCTTCTCCCCAATCTTCAAGCCTCTTTGTAGCTTGAGTCATGTAAGGGCTTGAGCTAGAGTTTTGTCATCAGGAATTTCTGATTGAACCTCTGTCTTGGCATTTTCTTCCTTTGCATCATTCTTACGTGGGGTTCTAATAGTTTTCCCTTTCCTTCATCCTACCTTTGACTTCCTATACCTACATTCAATCCAGATTTGGTCAATTATCAAGGCAACTAAATTTGGTCAAGGGTCAACTATCCCTAGTCAAAACTATGGTAGACTCAAAGGCCTAAAGTTGAACCCTAAGCTCTGATACCAAATGTAATAACCCATCCTACATTATTACTTAATTAATATTATTGTAAATGACACATGAATATATTTCAAATAAAAAAGACATAACTAGTAGCTATAGTCAATCATAGCAACACATGTCCATTTAAAATGAGTCAAAGATTCGTATATTCAATTCAAAAGTCAATTAAAATATTAGGTCTAACTTGGCTCATAAGGCCACATAGTCATTACATTGTACAACTTTACATCAAGTACATCAAGTATTACATCATGGATACATCATAGACTAAAAGTATTATGTACATATAAGGTTCCTCTTGACGCTCACCTCCACTGGTGGACAAGAACATGGTTGAAGTACTTTAACACCCAACTAAGAAGCTTACACTTCCCCGAAATTCTTCCAACTTGAAAAATACTCGACCCTACACAAAAAGTTTAGCAAGAGAAAATCTGCAAAGTGGAATCCAGTACGTACCCATACAACAACATGCAATTTATATCTACAAGATTAATAATAATAATATTATTATTATTATTTTATAGTCCACGATACCAGGCAATCTGTTTTTGGGTTTACAGACGACTTGCAGTATATGGGACTCCTCGTACTCCCGATATGAGGGAGGCACCTAACTCGTGCTCCACAATACGAGGTGTACATACCTTACCCCCTTCAGGATTTGAACTTGTGACCTCTCTTTCAAGAGTACAAGTTCTTCACCATTAGGCCAATTCAGGCTGTACAAAATAAAATGCAAGATCTATGCTAGGAATAGCAGAGAGTGATATCATAGAGTTCATGCATACAAAATGAACTATATTGATTGGCCAAGCATATTAAATGTGTTGCAACAACAACAAACAATAGCTTCTGGTAAAGCAAACCTATACTCTTTGAACTCCATTTTGGCACCCATCCTAGAAGGTAAATTTCTACAATACATCATTTCGTAACAACTATCTACCCTCTAGTAGCATCTACCCTGAGGTGCTCTAGTCTACTTAGGTATCATTGTTCTATTCAAGTAAAAGATTATTCTTCTCACATATGTCTATGAAAATGAAGAATCAAATTACTAATTTCCTCTCTAAATAGAAATTAGATACATGATTCAAATAGAATAATACAATATTCAGTCATATCATTCACATGACCCATATTTACTTTCAATATAAGTATTATTCATTTAGAAATGGATTAAGCAAAAAGAACAAAAGAAGGTATGTCACAAGTATGTGTATGTACATAGATGAAGTCTATGTGCATACACATATATGTGCCTACTTAAGTTACTGGTTTGTGCATACATTCTGAAATAAACCATTAAATATTATTCCATTTGATGTTTATTTTGTCAATATAAAGAATCAAAAATAAGTCTATACTAACAGTTTCACACATATTGTTGCTTCTTTTGCATTCTTACAAAATTGTGATACTCTAACATCGATGTTTACATATGAACATTCACTGCTTTTAACAGGACAAGTATTGTTTCCTACTAAATAGTTATAAAACAAGTTGTTTCATGTACTAGAACATTCTCAGTTTACAACAAATCAATGTTGTTTTAGCTAAACAATTTAAATGATCAAGACTGTTTCCAACTAAACATATACTTTTACAACAAATCAATGTCGTTTACAACAAAACATTCATTGTTTACATCATTACAAATGTTGTTTCAGCTAAATAGTTACAGTTTATGACAAACAATGTCGTTTCCAACAGATCATTCACTGTTTACAACATTACAATACTATTTTAGACTAAATAGTTACAATTTATGACAAAACAATGTCGTTTCCAAAAGTTAAGGGTTGCAGCTTCAAGTTCCATTGCCTCGTTTCCAAGCTTAATTATTCTAACATTTTTATATACAATTTCATGTAAGAACAATAAAATGAAGCTAATATCAATTTTGAAATGAATTTAAAAGTACTGGATGACATACTAACCGTTATTCAACAATGATAAAATGATTGAATACATGGTATTAGTCTTACCTCGGGTTCAAAGTTTACATATAATATACATCTGGCATTGTAGATGGAACCATAGTCGTTGATTGGTTCTAAAAAAAATAGGGTGGTCAAGAGTGAAACCATAGCACCCACCCTCGGCTTGGTATAATTGCTTCCATGGATGACATAGTTGTCGTTCCTATGGAATGATGGTTCAAGATACTACACATGCAAATAAATTTAAGGAATGATTTTCCATCATTCAACCTTTATTCTAATCGCCCTTGGAAACTATACAGGGCATCATATATCTACAAAAGTAAACAAATCTCATACACAAAGCATGGGCAATATGATCCCATCGCCGCCTTTGGCAACATGGTAAAACAAAGGTATAAAAAAATTATCCTTCGATGCTTGGTCGAGAAGGTGACGGCATCAGCCCAATTGGGCATCCATTGGAGAATTGGTAATTAAATAGTTTAAAACATATGACAAAAATCTTACAATGTTGGCCACATCCTACCCTTAAAGGGTGGTGACAATACAAAGTTGCATCGCACCATTTACAGTGTTATCGGGTTTCCCCAATACCCTGTAATGGGCTTAACACTTAAAAACACATGTGCAGCCGAATACAAGATTGGTGGTATCGAGCCTTACAAGTTAATGCATATTGATAGCTCTTCCAATCCATGGGCTTTACAAGCCCAGGTGAATTCATGTGAAGATAAAATAACAACAGAACAATAGATATTCCAAATTCACTCATATAGTTTTGCAAAGAGTTTGAAATAAAAATGACAAAGCAATAGTCGAATGATGCATGGGATTAAAAACAAGACTGTAAATCAATGAAAAGAAACATTATTGAAGGAAAAATCACCAATTACCTCTTGAAACCAAGAATTCCCCTTCTGCTTTTCCCCCAAAAGCTGTGTTTTCCACACCAATCTACTATTGTCTCAAATCGATCTCTCTGCTCAAAATAGCATCTTTTTTTCATTTTTACCATGCCTCCACTAAGAGTTGATTGCAAAATAATAATGGGCATTAATGATAATGCTGACCCATTCTAAATTCAAATTATTGCCATTTTATCGATGGAAGAGCACGTCCATAGTGGGATTCCTCATAATATCAATTTAAATTTCATCTATTCGATAATGATAATTATCGGTTTTCAATTCACTATATATATATATATAGTTTCATATATATATATATATATATAATTTCATAAATATATATATATATGTACATATATGTATATATATATGTACACATATAGTTATGTATATATTTATATATATGTACACACACACACATATATATGTATGTATATGTATATGTATATGTGTGTGTGTGTATATATTAATATATATTTGTGTGTGTTTATATATATATATATACATATATTTTTATACAATTGTTTTCATAAGCATATTTATCATTTATATAATAAAATGGTCTTTCATTTTAACAATTATACAAAAATCCATAATTGAGATTTACACATTCGTTCACATACCAAATCACACTTTCGTTTTTCTCTAAATTCAAAACACAAGCTTAGGATTGACTCTTTCAAATATAAGTTTCCATGAAATTTGTTTCACAATGCATCGTTTCAATCATCGAGTCATTCTTATATGAATTTTCAAACACAAATAACATGCCAATTGTGGTGTGTGCATCTAGATTCCATCTGGCTTACTGTTCAATCCGGCTAAACAATCCTACTTCAACCGTGCTCTCGTCCTTCAACTTGTCAGCTTGCAACTACACACACTTGCACTTGCAAAATTTATCAATAACGTTCAATTCTTGATAACATATAAGATAATTTCAGAAGATTGCATAGTCAACATCAATCAACTTCTTTCAATCTATTTTCAAAATTTTCAAAATTTCCATTTAATATAAAATAATTTTCTTCAATAATTCAATTTACCATATTATAATAAATATGCAATAAAATTGGGTTATGGAAACATTATTGGAACTAAGTATGAAGTTTCAGATGGCCAATCCTCTCTTGGGGTTAGCCACAATAAGGATCCTTTCCAGTTCCTGTGAATCAAGGTATTTGGATCTAAGAATTTTGCTCCACAATGCATCAAGATTTTTAAACAACCGCCATGTGAGTTTTGCACCCATTGCTCAGTTTTGTAACTGCATATCCTTAACACCTGCACCACCATGATCTTTGGACTTCGCCATCGTCTCCCAAGCTAACAGAGGGATGTGTTTCTTGTCCTACGTTCCATCCCACAACAGTTTACTTTGGATCCCTGTCAATCTTCTTATAGTTTTGCCCAATGCTTCAAGGCACGAGAACATGTAGATGTGAATAGCTGAAAGCATTAATTTTACCATTCTAAGCTTGCCCACTAATTTCAACCAGCACTTCTTCCAGTTTTTTGTTCTCATGCTACATTTTTTGATTGTATCTTCCTATTCGCTATACTTCAGTTGCCCCACTAACAGTGGTATGCCTAGATATTTTGTTGGTAACTGGCCTATCTTGAAACCCATTATATTCAAGATTCTCAACTGCAACCCTCGTGGAATATTGAAAAAATATATGTTAGATTTATCATTGTTCACCTATTGATCGATTGAATGCAGAACTTTTGTAGGATTGCCTTCATTCACGAGCTTCTGCCACCATTACACTTCCATAAAGAATGGTATCATCAGTGAAAAGCTTATGTGATATGGTCAATATGAGATTGGATACACTAATACCTTTCCAGATACCTTGACTCCTGGCTTTCAAAATATGCTTACTTAATCCCTTTTTCCCCACAGAAAAAGCCACATGACGACCCATTTATTATCAGTGAGTACCTTAGAGTTGAAATGCAACTATACATCCACCTTAGCCAATCTTTGTTGAACCCAAATTTCTTCATTACTTCCATGAGAAAGTGTCATTGCACCCTATCATACACTTTGCTCATGTCAATTTTAACCACCATGCCATTGCTTTTTGAATGCTTGAGAGTGTGAGATATTTCATGTGCAACAACAATACCATCTGAGATGCTCCTGCTTGGAACAAACCCACTTTGTTCATGCCATATCAACCTAGGGAGAATACGTTTTAGGAAATTTACCATCACCTTAGAAGTAATTTTATATATTGTATTGCACAGTGCTATGGGTCTGTAATCTACGAAAGTGTCACAATTCTCTCTCTTAGGAATTAAAGCAATGTTTGCATTGTTTAAGTCCTTGAGAATTGTCTTCTTTTTCCTTGACTCCTCCACCACACCCCAACAAATCCCAACAAGATTGAAAGAAGAAGGCATTAAATTCGTTGGGCTCGAGTGCTTTATCCAGCTACATTTGTAATAAAGCGCCCTTCACTTCCTCTTTGGATGTTTTTCCAAACAAAAACACATTTTCCTCATCTGTTATTAGTGGCTCTATGTCCTCTATGATATCCAAATTTAGTGGTTATGCTTCTTCCTCACCACCTAGGAAAGAGGAGAAGAAATTGACCCCTGCTTTCTAAATTTCCTCCTCCTTTGTTATGTATCCCCCATCACCATCTGCAACTTTCAAGATCTTGTTCCAGCTATGCTTCACTTTTGTTGAATTATGAAAGTACTTGGTATTCAAATCCCCCTCCTCTAGCCAGGTGTCCCTAGACTTTGATCTCTAGTAAACTTCTTGTCTAAGCAAAACCTCGTTGTATTCCGCCATTAACAATTTTTATTTTTCAAACTCCACACTTGTCATCCCCTAGTTTAGGATAGTTTCCCCAAGGGTGGCCAATTCCTCTTTTAAGTGCCCCTTCTCTTCAAATATGTTTTTGAATGATGTCTTATTCCAATCGTGCAGCTTGTCCTTCAATATTTGCAGTTTCTTTTGGAAGATGAACATTTTTGACCCAACGATCTTGATTGGCTCTGTCCACCATTGCCTCAATAATGTTGGAAGGTCTGTTGCACACATCCACATTTTCTTGAACCTGAACTGACCTTTTGGAGGCTTTGAATCTTCACTGATCAACAAAGTTATTGGGTAGGGATAAGATATTGCAATTGGCTAAATTATGGATTTCAGCAATAAATTTCCCTACAACCAATCTTCATAGACTAAAAATCTACCTAGCCTTTTGGATATGTTAGTGAAATCCTTTCTTCTATTATTCCATGTAAAAATACCATTCAATGCTTTTATATCAATCAACTTGTTCTCTTCAATAAATTTCATGAAATCTTTTTGTGCTTGTAATTTTTTTTTAGAACCCCCAATTTTTCTCTTAGATCCATTATGGCATTAAAATCCTCGCTAATCACTACTCTTGAGTTTCCTAGATTGTTTGATATATTATTCCATAGTAATTTATTCTCTTCAGTTTTTATAAGATGATACACATTATGTAATTCATACATTGAATTTGTTTGAGTACTGATTACCTCAAATTTCATCCATTGTGAATTTGAGTTTGTGAGTGATACCTTGAATCTACTTGGTCGGCACAATACTCCAAGAGAACCTAAGGAACTGATTGCATCTATGAATAGGCCTTCCTTGCTTTTCCAAAACTGGTAAATGCATTGGTTTCGTCACCTTTGAGTTTTGTTTCCTGGAGGAGAATGATGTCTGCATTCTAGCATTCCAACTAGCGTTTTACTAGTCGCTTTTGTTAGGGGCATTTATGCCCCTAACATTCCATGAGATAATCTTCATCTCCCTCCAAGGGAGGCACTTGCTCTCTTGGACTGTGTCATGTAGGATCTTATGGATGGTTCACTTTTCAATGCCTCTTCTTCTCTTTATGCTTATCTATCTTCCTTCCTACTTTAGTTGTTAAAGCATTCTTCGTTGTTTGTCTAATTCTTCTCGGTTCAGTTATATTCAAATCCTCTATATTGTATTTTTTGAATTGATCTGAGTTTTTAGAGGCATTGTTTGTGTGCCATTCAAGCAATCTTAGGGGATATTTTCACTCATACCCTGAGTATCCTAACTCCCCCTCCTCATTTTGCATTTCTTCTTCAAGATTGAGATCCTCCATCGACTCTAACAGGATTATTTGCCAATTCTTTACATGAGAGGAGGCTTGAAGCCCATTTTGTTCCATTACACTTGTTTGAACTTTTTGATCACCCCCACATTGTTCTTCCTTCTTTTCTAATTTTTGTTTTTCCCTCCAAACTTCCTTGATTTCTAGAGGAAATTATTTGCATTTATCCGCATTATGATTTCTTCATTTTCATTTTGTACAATAGAATTTAGGTGCCTCAATCTCAATTCTTTGCATCCATTTCCTTATACTAGATTGTAAGCATATTGATTGGGAGGTTTCGTTTATTGAAAGAATTAGTATTATTGCATAGATCAATGATTCCCCCACCCTCAAACCAATTTCAAGATTTTTTCTAATTGCATTTCCAATACTTGCTATGTAGCCCCCTGATCAATATTCAAAAGGAAAATTGTACAAGCGAACCCATGTTGGTCCATTTCATGGATAGAAGTCCAATGGATTAAAATTCCTTACCCACTTTTGTAGAAAGAGGAACAATTCTTCCAAACCAGCTCCCCCATTATTTGTTCTCTTTCCATCTCACTCCTAAAGACTACCACGAAGAAACCTTAAGGAAGGAAATTCAAAATTGGATCCATGTTCCAGTTTTTCATTACCCATTTGCCAATCTCTTTTCTTGAAAATTGTTTCCCTAGAAACCTACCTATAATGGTTTTTTGTTCAAGATACTTTGCATCATTTTCCATGAATGCAGAAACATCCACCGTGATCTCCTTTGAAGGCTTCTTCTCATTCTTGCCTCTACGATCTTCCCTTTCCTCATTTGATTTGACATTTCCCCCTTCTTCACCTTGATTCTTAGAGACCCCGACCTGCATCTCACTCCTCATCATTTAGGGTAGGTATCTTGCTGCCCTCCTATAATCATGAATATTGTAGATTCCTATCAAGATTAGATTGTAATCTAAACTATTATCTTTGTTATCCATGTTATGAGAAAAAAAAAATTGGCTAATAATAAGATTTATCTAGAATTGCTTATCTCAACCTTGAGTGATGTGATCACCCTTCCCTTTTTATTTTAGGATTCATGTTAGAGTATGAGAGGATCACCCATTAATATAGGATTTTGCTATGGAGATATTTGTATTATTAACCTTGCGTGAAGAACCATTATTGTTATGTTATGTTAACCCTAAACATTTGTTTTCTAATGTATATATTTTAGTATGAATGTTTAATTAACTATAATTATGGATAAATATCTTTTGAATGCAAGAAACACTAGTTATCCCATCTTAATTTATTTGTCAATGAATAATGAAGGAAAAATTAAAAAATAATAATAATTGATTTAGTCTTTGAGAAATGTTAGTCCTCCTAAATGAATTTTTTTTTTCCTTGGGTTAAATAACTAGACTACATGTTGCTTAAACTTATTTTTTTTACCTATACATCTCAAGTATAAATTTCTCTTGGTTTTTTAGTGTTGATGGAACTTAATTTGTGTCTCACAACAATAAAGGTATTGGTTGTATATATTTCAAGTAGGGCTCATGAATGTCTTATTTTGTATAACCCTTAGTGATTTTTGTAGTTAAGAAGTATTTCCTTTGGGTTAAATTAAATTGGTGTCTTTTCTTTTAACTTTCGATCCTAAGTTAAACTCAAGTTGATAATTTAGTGAAGGGTTTCATAAAAGGGGTAATAGAATTATATGGTAAGTAGTTGATTTAAGGGTGCCTAAGGTGTTCCCTCAATTAGAAAGATGAAATAATTATAGAAAGAGTAAATAAGAAAATTAAAATGAAATTATTAGTAGTTGAATAAATTTCAGAATTTTGAGGTAAGTAATAAACCATTAATTTGTGTGATGTGGAATACACTAAAGTAGATGTGCTTCCCTAAGTATTTTTTAATAATTTATTTTCATTTTTAAAATTTGAATTATGAAAGCTATATTTTTAATTGTGTTAAACTATATGCATAGTTTCACTAACAAAAGAGACATTAGATATAAATAATGCAAAATCCTAAAAAAATTATGGATGAAGAAATGACAACTTTGAAAAAGAATGATACATGTGATCTACTACCATTACCTAAAGGACAAAAACTTGTTGCTTGCAAATGGGTGTTAAGAAAAAAGATAGGTTTAAATGGAGGTATTGAGAAATACAAAGCACAATTGGTTGCAAAATTCTACTCTCAAATTGAGGGTGCTTATTACTGTGAGATATTTTCTCTTGTTGCAAAAATTACATCCACTAGATTCTTGCTTTCTATTGTTGCTACTTATGATCTAGAGGTTGAGAAAATGGATGAGAAAATGACTTTCCTTCATGGTGATTTGGAGGAGGATATTTATATGACATAGTCAGAGCACTACATGGTGAAAGGTAAAAGTAATTTGGTTTGTAAATTGAATAAATATTTGTATGGCCTCAAATAGTCCTGGGATGTGGTATCAAAAATTCGATACATATATGATGAGTTTGGGATTTGAGCATTTCTAAATCAAATCATTGTTTTTACTATAAATATGCTGGTGATCATTTCTTATTTATTGTGTTATATGTTGATCATATGCTATTTATAGATAAAGGAAAATGAATGGTTTTAGAATTAAAGTCTCAACTTGCAACTAAATTTGAAATAAAAGATCTTGGTGCAAATTATAACATAAAAAATTATCACCCTTAACAATTTCACACTAGGTTTTGCTCTCCTCTATACGTTTGGACATAATTATGCATTTAATTACCCATTTTATGAATATCTTTAAAAAATAAAACAAAGGTAAATAAAAATAAGCATTTAATATTTTCCCTTGACACTTTGGGATCCGAAAAGAATGGGTCTAGTCTAGGGCACCCCATGCCCTAGACCACCTCTTTTTGGCTCCAATTTGAATATGTTGGTGTTAGAATTTTATTATTTGAATTTCCAATTTCATTTTTCGACCATAAATATTTGATTTTTGGGAAAGTAGAAGAATTAAATATAAATACTAGTCATTTTATCATTTAAAATCCTAGAAGCACACTTAGAAAATCTATTGAGCAAATTGAAGATCCTAAAGTAGCTCAAGGCAATTCAAGGTCAGATTTAACAACATTATTACAACACTTTTATCAATCAAGTTCAATTTTGCAAGACATTAAGAGGAATGGAGGAAATTATGTGCAAGGAGTTATTATGATTATCATGCCAAATTATGAAGATGCATTGAGTTATCCTTTACGTGCTAGTTGCAACAATCTATTATGTTTTGGAACTAATATTTTGTAGGTCTATCAAGCATTCAAGGCATCCATCAATCAACTTTTGTGGCAACTTGTGTGACACCATTTCATCAAGGGTTTCACATCAAGGTAACATTTCCATTTATCATTTATCATTTATCATTTCAGTCAATTATTGTTGTTTTGACCTTTGCCCGACCTAAGCTATGCCCTCTTAATTATCATCAATCAATGTACAAAGGTAGAAATACCAAAATGGGGTTTGACTCAGGCAAGCCCCTACACAACACAACTTTTTCTCCTATTTTCATGTATGCAGGTCAGATCTAGGAGTTTCAGTAGGAGACATCCCTAGAAGATATAGTGCAAACTATAACATGCATCTCAAAACTTTTAGACCCAAAAAAAGAAGCCTAGTCTGGGATGCACCATACCCTAGACCAAACATTTTAGCTTCAAATTTGCAGTACAAGTTCCACTATTGCCATTTCTCAAATCCAAGTCATTTCTTCCATTTTTTTGTTTTCGTTTGTGTGCTAAATTACATTTACATGAGCAGAGTGCCTTACCTAAGTGCAGTGAGAAGTTTGATGTATGTTATGATCTACATTAGACTAGATATTGTCCAAGCAATGAGAGTTCTTTCCAAATATATGTGCAATCTTGGTAGAATTCATTGAGATGTAATTAAAAGATTTTTCATATATTTGTGAGATACCTCAAAGTATTTTTTGTATTATAATGTGATAATTTGATAGGAGACATGAATTCTCTTAATATTCAAGGTTGTGTAGATTCAGACAAGACAGAGGATGTTGATATAGATAATCCACCAGTGCTTACGTGTTTATTTGGTGGTGCAATTAGTTAGATGAGTAAGTAACAAGTTGTGGTTGTTTTGTCCACTATTGAAGCTGAGTATATGATAACTACTCACGTTTGTAAAAAAATCATTTGGCTTAATAGATTATATTCAAATATCATAATAAAACAAGGTGCATTAACATTTTATTATGACAGTTAAAGTATGATTTTCTTAGCTAAGAACCCAACATTTCATGTCAAACCAAGAATATTGATGTACAACATCATTTTTTAGAGATATGGTTGAGGATAGCAATGTGAAGTTAGTTAAGCTATAGACTTTGATGAATTTTTTAGATTCTTTAACTAAGCCTGTGAGCATGGAGAAGTACAAGTAGTGTTCAAAGTCTATGAGCCTCTAGGTCCCTCGCAATTAAATCAGGGTGTTGATACTTCCTTTGCTATTGCAAGTGTTTAACAAGTGGGAGAATGTTAGGAAAAAGGTGTCTCAACCTTGGAATTATAAAAGGTTACTATTTATAGTAAGTTTACATTTGAGTATGGATAGCTTCAAAAAATATTCAAAGCTACGCAATGGCCAAATATACATGTTGGTAAATTTTTGACTCAAGGTCATGTCTGGATTTCAAGATATTAAAGTTTCTATTTTTGAAAGTTTTAAAGTCAATTTTGAGACACTTAGAGGTTGTTTTTAAGCCCAAAAGTGGTCATAATTAGCAACAAAAAATAAAACTTGATAGAACAATTCACAAGCTTTCCAACGGTCCAAACGGTTTGCCAATCAAACTCCTAGATAAAAGCTATGACCTCCAGAAGTTGGGTCTCTCGAATTAAGAAATTTGAAAATGTGTTGACATACAAAAGAGTTGTAAGGGGGAGTTACATGTGTTGGTGTGTGTTTGGACACATCAAGGGCATCTTTGAGTAGAGATAAGTTGGGTGCCACTTTTTAGGTGGTTTTACCTCGTGATTTTATAAAATATTGTTTGGTAGTTTCATGTATTATATCTCTTAGGTGCTTGAGATGGAAGTTGAGTGTGAGAGTCTTATAGATGTTGAGTTGCATCTAGATCTCTAGTTGGTGATACTCTTAAGAGAGTTTGTTTTGCAATTATATTGTAATTTTGTTGATTTTTTAATAATATATTGGATGACTTTTGAAATGTGGAGTTTTTCTTCGAAAAAGGTTTTTCCCACACAAATCACTTTGTTGTACTATGAATTATAGTTATGTAACTGTTGTAAAGATTTAAAAATACTTTGCATAGGCCTCATCTCAAAATTAGTGTCGATGCCTTAACTTCCTTACATTTTACACATCATCGAAGTGAGCTCCATTAAGATTTTTTTTAATAGAAGAACATTACAAAATGTTTTAACTTTTGCTTTCCTATGGTTTAATAGATATTTTGATTGATTACGAGAGAGGCGTCTACAGTGGCATCCAAAAATCTGTGTAAAGTTTTTGAAGATGCATTTAAAATGACAAGCAGGTGGAAGTCATGTGCAACAACAATAGATTTGATCAAACGAAAAAAATCAAATCAAAGAGATTTGATGAAACAAAAAGGACAAATAAATAAATAATAAAAATAATTCAAATATTTGCATAAACTAAAAGAACAAATAAATAAATAAATAATATTTTTTTATGGTAAAGAGAAATCAAAGATTTGATCACAAAAATAAATCAATCAGAAAAAGAAAATTAGAGAATGATAACTCTCAAGCCTATTTTATATATATTAATATTTAATATATGTATGCTAGTTTATACAATTTCACTTCCAATTTTTATTATATTTTTATACACATAAGTTGACAATTTTACCCAAAAAAATAAATCAAAAGAACCTATTAGAACACATAAAACAATTTTTTATTTATTTTTAGTTCTCGAGGAAACTATAGGCACCATCAAAATTTAACTAATTATTAATAACTCTCTTTTTAACCAATGAGAACTTAGTATTTTTTCTATTTGAATTTTTTCAATCTATTATCAATGTATAGATGCCAATTATATAACAAAATATATTTCTTAAATCAATTATCTGGTACATAATTTTCAACCGGATATAAGCGATTTCCATTACCGATTATTATGGAATGGTGGGTAATAAAAAAATTCAACTAATTTTATTTTCAACAATCAAATCAAATCTCATTTTCTTGAAAATAAAATAAACCACAATAGATGATAAGGAGAGCATGGTTGAACTTCATGCCCTTTATTTTTATTTATTTATTTTATTCTATTTTCTCTTTTTAACTACCATCTAATCCTAAGCATTGCATATAATATATTCGTTAGATAAAATAGATATAGTTATAAAAATTCTTCACAAGTTAATTTTAACCATAAAGTCAATATATTTACTACAAAATTCTTTTAAATAATGCATTATGTGATTTTTTTTAATACTAAATATAAATATATATTTATTTATACTCATATTTATTTATTATATTTTTCATTCTATTAAATTCAAATATATAAAATAATCTAATAACAAATTCAAATAAATAATATATTTTTAATATATTATATTATTAATTTAACAACATATTATAATATTATAATATATACACTATATAATACATAAGTAACATATATAATATCTAATGTATAATTTTAACATCATTGTAATATTATAATATATATATACAATATATATGTAACATTTATACCATCTAAAATATAATTTAATATATTAAATAATAATATTATAATTTTATATTTTATTTAATTTTGATTTTATTTTGTAATATAATATTTTGATTTTGCAGTATAATATGGATGGTCCCTTTGGGCAGGTGGGAGGCAATATGTTTTTAAACTAATATATTTAAAACTAGCTTATTTATTATATAAATTAATTAATTTATATAACATTATTTATAAAGATAAGATATACAAAGAACATGTTAAATTATTACCTTGAAAAAGATGTTTCTAAAACTTAGAAAATTGAGTGTGGAAGAACTTTCCTAAATTTACAAGTTTCTATTTTAATATACTTAAAATTAAAAAATCTTTAAAATTTTTGAAAAAGAAATATCTAAATTAATGTATTTATAGTTATATAATAAAGCTTGCGTAAACTTTAATTTGAACTATAACCGTAACCCTAATTCCATATCTAATTATAACCCTAACCTTAATCCTAATAATAACCTTAATTCTAATTCTATCTCTAATCGTAAAGTAAACCTTAATTTGAACTATAACCCTAACCTTAATCCTAATAATAATCCCTAATTATGATCTGCTAAATCATGCTATCTAAATTTTTTAATTTTAATTTTAATTTGTAAATCTTGGACTCGCCGTTCTATGATTTTTTTTTTAATTGGTTTCAATATTTTAAATCATGCTATCTATTTCTTTTATGATTTGTTTTAAAAAATATTTCATAAGATTATAGGCCCCTTCAAGACTACGTGGGGTAAGCATGGTTCAAATTGGGTTATTCTTGAATCTATGCAAATATTTTAAGAGAGTTTTTAATTTGTTTCAATTTATAAATCATGTCAGTGTTTTGTTATTTTAATTTTATTTTAAATTTTCTTTGTAAATATTTGATAAGGTTATGCCAACCTTTAGTGTTGTTTGAATCATTATCCATAATCAAGAAACCATTATCCTTGATATTATGCATAAAATTATCAACACACAACCCATATAAATTATAGTTATAATTAGGAGGTTTTCTTATCATTTTGTACAAGAGGTTGACCTTTTTTAAGAGAAATTGCCTAATTCTACCCTTTGATGAAAACCAATGGGGTGATTTCAATCAAAGGTAAAAAATTTATTTTTGTCTCTAATTATAAAAATTGACATGGACTTATAAGTTTTCCCCCTAATTTTAAATAATATTATAGGGATACCCCCTATCTTTCTTCAATCCATAATAGAAGCAATTGAATTAGATAAATTTAAAAAATTCATACTTCACAATTTTAGGAAGCATAGCTTTCTCACTCTAAATTATTTTATTAATAATGGATTCATTCTAGTTAATAATGGATTCATTCTAAGCATAGGCTTCTTGTGCACTTTCTCATGCACTATGGAGTAAAACTTGCACTTCCCATTATAATTTCCCTCTCATGCCTATTATAGTCTTCCCAAACAATTTTGAATTTATTAAACACCACTAATTAAAACATAACTATTCTATAACTTTTTTGAAGGAACTTTGCTGCCTTGCAGCTTTTGTTAAATTAAGAAATACATAAACATTAAAAGATCAGCATAAAAAATTTCAGATTGAAACAATAGTTTCTTGCCCATAGGCCTCCTTTAAGTCCGCCTGGTGTTTCACGCGCTTTGCCCTATAAATAGTAATGACGATACAAATTTTAAAAAGTTAATTAAATAATCAAATATAAAAAAATATTTACGGATAAAGTTAATTGAAACGGCATGCTATCCTTATCACGGGGGTTAAAAACGTCATAATAAAATAATAAATATTCTTTCAGATCTGGAGTGCAATCCAAACAAATATCCCGGTAAAGGCAAACAGAAATCTTGACATAACTAAACTCGATTGACTTAACCCCCGGTGAGATTTTAAATAATATTGGCATCGAAACGTGGATGGCCTCTGCAGGATCCTCTGAACACGGCCAAGACCTACTTTTTCGCTGAGATGTGAAAATGAGAGAAATTGATGATCCCGATGATTGATCTTTCATTTAAGTCATGCATGCCCGCTTTTGGCCAGCTGTAGAGAAAAATTGTCCTCCTTGGTATGTCTGGAAATATTGCCCTTCCTCCTCGGGAATAATTCAACAATTCATGCCCAGTTGTTTGAAATCTCTTAAACCCATTTTCTGGAAAAACAAAAAAAATTGGGTTGGGCTTCATCCCGCATTCCTCGTTGCTTGTCACTGCGCATGATATTCATCAATACAGAATACCATTTATCTTCATTTAGATGGCTGAGTTGGAAAGTTCTCTTCTTTCAGAGCAAGGAGAATCTCCGCAATGTGATGGCGATATGAACAATCATCATGAAGTTTGTGTGCCAATCATTGCAGAATGTATGTCAGATCAGGCTCTCGTGGGGATTAATTGTGTCAGTCCAGGTGAATGTGGGTTGGAAGATGGTGCATACACGTCAGGTAATTTGATTCATATTTGTTCTGGTGGGAAGATTTTTGAGAAATCAGATGCTAAAAGTGCTGTCTTGGGCTTGAAATCCGGGTGCCCAAAAGAGTTACTGGATTCAAGGATCCAGGGAGACCCCAAAGGAGTTGTGCCAGTGGATCTGACTGAAAAAATGGATCTGATTGGGAAAATGGATCAGGGGATAGATGTAGAAAGTGGTAGGGAAATCAGCATTGGCAACGGGTGTGATAACTCTTTTTGGTGTTCTGCAAAGAGACTATTTGGGAAGGCCTTGGACAGCTTCATTTCAGGGGATTTTGGTCAAGGCTTTAATGGATCAACTAAAACTGTCGATTCCGCCTTCGGATTGTGTAAGTCTGCAGAGGACCCCCGTAAATCTGGGATTGCATGTCTGTTACAGAAATCAGAATGTAACAATGGTGAAAACCCTAGAAATACAGAGGTGCTAAAGTCTGGGAAATTAAGAAATGGAAATGTCAACAACATTAAAGCCAGTAGCAAAAAGCCTCCCAGGCCTCCGAGGCCTCCAAAACCAGCAAAGACGACCGTGGATCCGTCAAAGGAGAGGCTCGTGAAAGCTATTTTAAGGAGGGCCAAATTGGAAAGAATGATAACTCTGAAGAAGAAGCAAATTGCAAGGTCTAAATCTTCAAATTCAAGTGTGTGGGCTCTTGCTTTCACTCTGTGCTTCTGTGTTATAATGATCTTGCAAGGTAATGCTTCTTAATCTGGGACTTCCTATTGACCAGTGTATTGATGTGCTGGGCCTGTGTTGGTCTCTTTTTTTCTCTTTCGGTTATACGTTTTGTATGTGAAAAAAGAGTAGGGGACTTTGTGTTCGTCATCTGTAGCATGAGTTCAGAAGTTTTGCCTATGCATTTGTTTAGGTATGTTTTCACAAGGGAATGGCAGTGCTCAAATATCGCCAGAGGTTGCAGTACAAACAAGTGTATACTCTGTACTCAAGGTTGATGACCATGCTATAACTGGTGAAGCTTGGAATCCGATGTAAGTATTATCAATTTATCCCTTTACCCTAGTTTCTCACCCTTAGGGCGTTCAAGGCAATAATATCAAATATGTTAGTTATAACCTCACCAATCGGCCTTTTCATTTGTGGCTCCTGAAGTGGTCAAATAAGCGCTTGGCCACATTTCTTCACCCATTTTTTTTTTTAATGTTTTGTTGTGGCTACCATATTCTAAAAGGCATGAGTTCTGTCTCCCAAGACAGTTCTTTTACAAATTTAAGCATTCCTTCTCAGAAATGATGTGTTATAGTCACTTCCAGTTTTAACTTTTATCACTTTGATCTGATCAGTTTTTGTGTGACTTTGATTGATTTTGCAGAGAACCAGACCAACCTTCTGCATCTTTACACCATTTGAGGGGTGAAATGGATAAAGCCAGACTTATGCAAACAGATCCAAAGTCATGATTGCTTTCTCAATTCTTAAGTTCTGCTGTTAAATGTCATCGTATTTCTCTCCTCGCGACTATATTATACCTACAGTAGGAAGATTCTGAGGGTGAAGTACAATTTCTCTAACAATAAGCTGATGTCAATTGCATCGGCAGCATCATTCTAGGGTGACTTCCAGGTGTTCATATTGCGGGTACAGCAGTCAGTCAGATGTATAAGGTGCCTAATTTTGTATAGCAACCAATTTTTTTTCTTTTTTTCTATGTAAGCCTTACCGGGCCCGGGCTATCAGGAATATCATAACATCTGAGCAGTAGTTCTCTTTGAACCTGTCTTCCATTCTTTATTATTCCTCTTTAAGTTATAAGAACCCAAGGGTTTGCATCCAGTAGCTGCTTCTCAGAGGATCCATCAAAATACAGAATGCAGAATGGGCCACAACAAATAGTATACCAACTTCTATGCAGGATTCGAACTTTCTGCATGTAATAGAAACATCATGTTATGGAAAATTTTGGTAGGCACACCCCTGTGCATGCCATCAAAGTGAGATTTTAAGTGCTTAACTTGAGGAGCAGATCATATTGTATAATATTGCATTTAAGTATTACTGTGCCATCTGCCCAAATTATCCTGAATAATTACGAATAAGTGAGGCATTTGCTAGTAATAGGTCTCAGCATGAAAGAAATTGCCTTTCATCAGGAAATTATAATAAAATTGAAGGGCATAAACTTTTTGATTGGTGATTATTGTTCAATTCTTGTGAAGTATAGGCCGTTATCATGATAGTCTAGCCTAATCAAGCATGATGGATATTGTAGGATTACTGAATTTCTGTTCTCTTATGCTCTGGCTTTGCACTTTCAGTGAGTTCTGACTTACTTTAACAAGCTGTGATTTCCTTTCTGATCATTATCATAAAGAACTGGAATGGGGGGGGATGATTTGCTTTCATAAAGCATTAACAGGAAAATGAATCATCAAAAAAATGAATGCCTTGTGCGTGAAGATGAAGGAAAGTAGTAAAATTTGAATGCCTTGTACATCAAATGAAACAAAGCTATACATTATAAAATGCCTTGTACATCAATGATGAAGCGGAGTTGTAAAATTTGAATGACTTCTACTGAATGAGGTGAAATTCATTAAATTCACTATTACTGGAGCAGAATATGGTTATTGAGAACTTTATCATAATCATGCTTATTGGTGCCATTGAGAGTAGATGTTTCAGAGTTGATGTGCACTCTGGATGTCATTCATATGTGCAAAATCAACAAAACCAACATTCAAATGCACAATGCTACTACTAAGTTGTAGCAATCTAATACTTGCAAGGTGCTCTCTTCCTGAGAATTGTGATTATTTTTTGGAAACTCTCAACGGGCATTTTCCGACTGAAGCTTTTATGTGAAGCTCCATCCTGACTGGAGATCTGAAGATTCCCGTCTTTTTCTTTATAAAGTTTAAGTGCTGTGTATTACATTATATAATCCAATCATCCTCTTCCACGGACATCCAATATATTAAACATGCAGCTGTTTCTGAAACTACTGCTTAATTTATGTCACATAAGCTAATACAATTCACATCACAAAGAGAATGTACTTATAGGAAAAAACTTTACGATTTTAACCCATTTGGGATTGTCATTCCAATGGATGAATTCACATTTTGTAATCGATTTTGGTAACTGAATGGATTATTTTATTAGCCGATAGGCTACATATAGTGAATTTGGGCAACATCCTCCTTCAGGAATGCACCCAGGCATGGATGCCATCATGCATGGATAGTGGTGCATCGTTTTCAGGGCAGAGTTGTACACTGAGTTTGACCGGTGGTACAGATACTGCTTTTACACGGCAACATTTGGTTATATGTTTTTTTAAACCATTTTTTAACACGGCAACATTTTGTTATTTTTTCTTTTAAACCATTTTTTCAACACGTTATAAAATATATAAAACTTAAAAAAAAACTTAAAATTAAATGAGTGTAGTTAAATGAGTGTTATATTTATTTTATATATTTATTTTTTATTTATTTAAAATATGAAATAAAAATTAATTGATATGTAAAACTTTTTTTTAGTGTAAATTATAAACTGTAAAACATAATATAATATAAAACATTAAGTTAAATGTTAAACAGTATATTATATATATAATTTAAAAAATAATATATCAATTAAATGTAAAGTAGATAGTAATGAAAATAATAATTAAAAATAAATAAATAAATAATAAACTTATTAAGTTAATATATATTTAAATAAAAAGTATTACAAAATGTAATATTAATTAAATATCAACCTAAAAAATATAATTATTATATTAAAACAATATTAACATTATTAATCTATACAAATTTTAATTATATTATATTTTATTTGTGTTTATATTGTACTTTAATTGTATTGGAAAAAATAGTATTAATTACTAGACATTATTAATGTTTAAAATAATAAAATATAAAAATATAAATTTCCACCATAAAAAAAAACTAATATAAATAAAATATAATATAATTCAAAGAATATAAAAAATAGAATTTAAATTAAAATATAGAGTTTAATTTCAAAAATTGTGTACCAATTGAAATATCGCTTATATTAGGTAAATTGTGTACCCAATTAAAATATTTTAAAATCAATTCTCTTGAGATCTAATTGAATTTTTAATTTTTACCCAATAAGCTATTTGGTGCTTCCATTACTTCCATTAACATTTTTTTATGGAATTCCACTTTTTAGTTTAGATGTTTGTTTATAAAATATAAAGATGCATTAAAAATATATTAGAAATATTTTTCTTTATATTATATAGCATTCATAACATTAAATTAACCAATCAAAAAAATTTAATCATTAGTATGCAACATTATTCACACATCAAACTAACAAATAAACATTGAAAACAAATTTATTTTTTTATATTATAACATTCATAACTTAAACCTTTTATACACAATATCAAGTTAATTATAAAAACACATAAACAATTTAATTTTTAATAATTTGTAAAATATAATTTAATATAAATAAGAAAATTTAATAAGAATATAAATAAATTATCAAATAATGATTTACTTATCGAGAAAAAAATCAATGATAAATTTACTTATTATAGATAAATTTACTTACCAATCTATTTTAAGTTTAACCATCAGAATGATTGCAACATTATTCTAGCACATCTTTATTATACCAATCCCTATTTTAACCATCGAGAAAAAATTAATCATTAGTGAAGTTGCAACATTATTCTACATCTTAAATTGTTGACAAATAAACATTGAAAACAAATTTATTTTTATATTCTGTTATAACTTAAACCTTTTTTATAATATTAGATTAATTATAAAAATACTAAAATATTTATAAAAGCGACTTAGGATTTTTTTAACTTGCATATATTAGAAGATTATTTTTATTAAAGTGATAGAATCTAACCCCAATACTAACACTAACACTAATTATAAGTCTAACCATAACCCCAACCGTAAAACTAACATTAATTAACTTCAATCCTAACTCTAATTTTATATCCAACCCTAAACATAATTATGATTCTAAAATTAACATTAATAAAACCACCGTTAAACCCATAACCCCTAACTTGCCCTAACACCACCAAAGCTTTTACCCAGTTGAACCATATACTAACTCTAAGCTTTCATTACTAAACATAATCTTTATCCCAACTAATCCTAATTCAACCCTATACCTAATTTTAATTAAAATCTAACCCTAATTCAACCTTTTAAACTAACAAATAGCTTATTGAAAAAAATTATTTTTGTATAATATAACATTCATAACCTGTTTTATACACGAATATTGAGAGAAGAAGATTTTTATGGTGAACCAGAGGGCTTTCCTGCTGCGACGTATGGGTCTTGACGTGGCGCTCTTAGTGGGGGGGTTGGCTCACTCCCCCACGCAGGTTTGATCGTTGATTGTTTATTCCCTCTTTCTCCCTTTTTCTTTGTGTTTCTCGCCTTCCGTTTGTGCCGTTGCGTTCGTTGGTTGTTGTCGGTTGTCTTTTTTTTCCTTAGGGTTTTCTGACAGGGCCGGCTTGGCGTGGTGCGGGTTCTAGACCCCTCCATCACTAGATGGAGGGTAGTTCAGGCATCCCTGGCCCTGAACCGAGTGATTCTAGGAGCCCTCGCTCGGAGGTGTTTGTGGAGGGCGAGTATAAATCGTTCAAGGTGGCGCTCGCTGCCAGCCATGGAGAAGTCCCCGCAGAGGCCAGGATTGAGGTTGAGGAGGTTGATATGCGTGATCAGACAGAAGGTAAGTTGCTCTCTTCTGCTCCTTGTAACCTTGTCATTGCTGCTAACCAGGCTCTTAAAGCTGTTATTTCAAATGAAAGGGGTAGATTAAAAGACTCTGCCTTATTCTTTGCGGCCGTTGACTCCTCCAAAGTCCCGGCGAGAAAATTCATAGATGATTGGCTTATAAAAACCTGGGCTAATAAATTTGGGATTCTAGTAAAATTTTGTAGAATGATACAACGGGGATTATTTGTTATGTTCCTTGCTAATCATGAGATGCAAAAGAAAGCCGTTGAAAAACCCTTTTGGAACCTCGGAGGATGCACTTTTAGGGCATTTCCATGGTCTCCGTCTACCATTGCAGAAGAAATTCTTGCCCTCTCTGCCCCCAGGTGGGTTGTCCTTAAAAATTTGCAGCCCAAATTTTGGGCGATCATTCCTCAGATCTTGGCTCCCATAGGCTTTGTTGTGCGGATTGATGAGGCGAAAGCCACACTTCCACACCTTGATGCACAGGTTCTGGTAACGCTAAACCCGGGCACCGAAATTCCTAAGAATATTGTTATTAATGAGGATGGATGCCACACAGTTTGTCCTGTTGAAATTCTCAGGGGTTTGAATGCTTGCTTCCTCTGCCATCGCGAAGGTCATGTTCGGAAAAACTGCCCGGTGATCAGGAAAATTGGTCCAAAGGCTAAAGGTCGCGAACCCCCCGTGTCTGATCCAATTCCTCCCCCTTTTGACTCTGGTTCGCAGCCTGTGTCGGAGAAAAACGCGAGGGCTGGTGAGTCGAATGTGGTGGAGGGTAGGGATGGCCCCATTTCTCAGGAGTCATCTCCGTCCTGCCCTTCGATGTCGAAGGGTGGTAGCGAATTTGTGGGGGTCTCGCAAGATGGGAAAAGTCAAGAAAAGATGCCTCCTCCCCCTTTGAAGCGCCCGAGTGGCATGGTCCTCCGCAACTCTTTCGAGGCCCTTTCTAGGGACGAGGTTGAGGATGACCTTGGATCGGGGGACATTGGTTCTTCAAAGTCTCTCGAGTTGACCCGCAGCATTGCCAATAACCCAAACCTTGTTGAAAAACTAAACGCCCAGCAACTGGCAATGAGAGGGATTAGGCAGAGAATTGAAGAAAACTTAGCTAGGCGGTATGATTCTGTTCCTGGCATCCAAGTTTCCAGTTTTCAAATCAATGAAGACGTTAATCGGTGCAGTCCTGAGCCAATTGAATTTTCTGCGCAGGATGTTAAGGCTGATAGTTTGCCTTCGACGGGGGAAGGGAATGCGGTTGGTGTAGTTGATTTCCTGGTTAGATCGGGTAGCACTAGCTTTGGGCCTGATGGCGTGGCTCTCCCTAAACAGGAAATGACTTCAATAACTGAGAACCCGATCCCCCCTCGGGAACAAACTACCATCCTGGTTCCTTCCGCCACTGATGGCTGGACTGGTAATCAAACTGAGCAGGGAAATGGTAAACCAATTGAATTAAAAAAGTTAAACACAGAAGTCTGTCAGGAGAATGTCAATAAAACCCACCCTACCGAAGTGCGCATGAATGAGGAGGCGGGAACTGTGAGACAAGACCATCAGATTTTAAAACCTAAACAAGGCCCAGGGAGGCCAAGAAAGAATAGCATAACAGCTGGAGGATTTAAAAAAGTTGGGTTGTCCAAGATTAAAAGGAAAAAAGTTAGCACTGTTTTGCAGTCTCCGGTTGCGAAGAAACTTGAGACTGATGAGACTTTACCCAAATACTTTGAACAACTCAAAGGTGAGCAGAGTGAAAATAACGTGATGTTGGCCAATGAAGCTTAAATGCATTTCTTGGAACGTCAGGGGTTTGGAATCCCCTGACAGGAAATATATTATTAGGAGGTTCCTCAACCTCGAGAGGTTAAAAGATTTTGTGTTCCTTCAAGAAATTAAAGCTATTGGGTTCACTCTGGAAACGAACCTCAAATTTATCTGGAATTCGTCCATGGCCTACTATACTTCTCATGAGAAGGGGAGAGGCGGGGCTGCCCTGTTGGTGGCTAACCATTGGGTCCCGTACATTTCTGGGAGTGGTGCCTCACCTTGTAACAGAGCTGTTTGGGTGAGAATCGAAAAGGAGGATGCTTGTTTTGGGATATGCTCTGTGTATGCCCCTAATGATCATAGGGAAAGATGCAGTCTCTGGCAATGGCTTGCAGATTTGGAGGAGATTCCCTGGATTCTTGGTGGTGACTTCAATATGGTGGAGCAAAAAGAAGACAAAAGGGGAGGTTCCATCTGGAATTGGAAAAGCAATGAAAAGTTTTTTTGGATGCGATGTAAAGGTAAGCTGAAGCTTTTCGACCCCATGGAAGGATGCAAAAGCCAGTCCAAAGGGATTTGGTTCTCCTGGTGCAACGCCCAGAAAGGGGAAGATAGGATTTATTGCAGGCTGGACCGGTTCTATGCTAATAGAGATGTGTTCAGTTTCCTCCCGAGTGACACTGAGAACAGGGTGCAGATCTACCCCTATACCCTGTCGGATCACCACCCAATCATTACCACCATCATCAGTAGTTTCACTCCTTTCTTGGAGGCGAAAAGAGATAAAAGCTTCATCCTTAACACCCAGCTCCTGGAAGACAGTGACTGCAGGGAAGCAATTGCCTCTCTAAGGGAAATCAACAAATGGATGTTGAAGGATGTCTCTGCTATTGAGCGGTGGAATGCCAATGTTAAAGGGTGGCAGGCCCTTTTCCAAATTGTTGGAAAAAAGCGGGCCCTTGACCGAAGGAAGAGCGAAAAAGATCTGCAAGATTGCCTTCTTGAAACTGAGATCAATCTTCAAGCTAATCCTAAAGACAGGGATCTTTGTGAGAGGTTAATTCTGGCTAAAGATAGCTTGCGGAAAATTCAGTCCCACAAGCTGGCTGGGCAAAAAGTCAGAGCTAAGCTAAATTGGCTAAAAGGTGGGGATAAGGGGTCTAAATTTTTCTTTAATTTTCTTAAAGAGAAGAAAGCGAAGGAGCAGGTGGGTCAGATTTGGGATGGGGATCGGCTCTGCTCCGCTCAGGAAGATGTGATGGAGTGCTTTCACTCTTTCTTCAAAGATCTTTTCACCTCGGAGTGTGGGGATGGTCAGGGTTTGAGGGCCAGGGCCATCATTCAAGGTCTTATTCCCAAGAAGATTGGGGAAGCTGACTGCCGCCATCTGGAAAAAGAGATCACCAGAAGCGAAGTTGCCTCTGCAATCTCCTCCATGTGTAATGATAAGTCCCCAGGAGGGGATGGCCTCCCTGTGGAATTCTATAAAGAATTTTCTGACTGGGTGTGTGATGACCTCCTGCAAGTCTATATGGAAGCCTTGGAAAAAGGTTCGTTGGGTGAGGACATCAACAAGGGGATCATCAAACTGCTCCCCAAAGGTGGAGACAAGACCTCTCTTAAGAACTGGAGGCCGATAACGTTGCTGAATGTCTCTTATAAGATTCTGGCCAAGATTGTTGCTTCCAGATTGGTCAATATCTTACCTAAGGTTATAAACAGTACTCAGACTGGCTTTATAAAAGGCAGGTATATCCTTGAAAATCTTATAACCAGCTGGGAAGCCTTGGAGTGGGCCAAGTGTACTAATCAAAATGCTGCAATGCTCCTTCTAGACTTCGAGAAGGCGTATGATAGGGTGGAGTGGGTCTTTTTGAAAACTATCCTTCAGGCTTTTGGATTCCCCTCTAAGTTCTGTAACATGGTTGATGCCCTCCTGAAAGATGCTTCGGCCCAAGTTGAGGTTAATGGCAAACTCTCGGAAAAAATCCCTCTTGGGCGCTCCATCAGACAAGGTTGTCCGCTTGCTCCTGCCCTGTTTCTCATTGCGTCTGATGCCCTTCATTATCTACTTAGGGACAATGTTTTTTCTCCGAGTATTAAGGGTATTTGTCTCCCTGATCATAATGATCTGATCAATGTTCAGTTCGCTGACGACACTTCCATATTTGTGGAGCTTGAGCTGAACAATGTGGATTCCTTAATGAAGAAGCTCGATCTCTTTTGTCTTGCCTCGGGAGCCAAGCTTTCTAGAGACAAATCCACTTTTCTTGGGTGGAAAGAGGAGCCGCCTGATTTGCTGTGCAGGTTTGGTTTTCAGTGGGGAGGTCCCCATAAGATTGTAAGGTACTTAGGAATTCCTTTTGTTGTTAGCCCTGACCTAAAGGATATGTGGAATTGGGTAAGCTCCAAAATTGAGAAAAAAAATTGTGGTTGGAATAGGCAATACCTTTCGCTGGCAGGTAGAAAGCAAGTTTGTCAGAAGGTGCTTGCTTCTTACAACGTTTATTATGCGTCTGCCTGGTTGGCTAGTAGTTACCAAGTGAATGACATTCAAAAGAAAATAAGGAAGTTCCTCTGGTGGGATGGTAAAGATGCTAAAAAGCGGCACTCTGTTAAGTGGGAATGGTGTTGCCTAAGTAAGATGCAAGTGGGGTTTGGTCTGAAGGATCTTAGGTTGCAAGGGGTGGCTCTGGCTGCTAAGTGGATTCTGAGGTCGCTAGAAGGTAATGAGCCTTGGAAAGTATTGGTAAGAAGGAATATTGAACAAGCTGTACCGAAGCAGGCTAAGTCCTGGAAATCTCTGCCCTTAAATGACATTCTCCTTGGTGATCATTCTATGGTCCCTGCCGGGTCTGCTGTCTTCAAAAGCCTGTGGAAGGCGTGGGAATTTTCCAAGCACACTGTTTTTCTTAAGAATTCTAGCATAACTCTTAGCACGAACAAAAATTGCAACACTCATAGTTCGATTTGGTGGAATATTGAGCATAAAGGTAAAAAGCTTGCCCTCCTTCAAGGTTGCTCTGCTAAAACGTGGCATAACAAAGGAATTAGAACCTTTGCTGATATCCTTTCTGATGGGGAGCTATTATGTTGGGACAGCATCAGAAATCAATTTGATATTCCTGACTCCCAGTTCAGAACCTATTCTACCTTGGTGGAAGCTTGTAGGAATGTTTGCTTTCCCAAGTCTATTGATCAAGATTATAATATTGCGAGTAATATTTCCTGGAAAGATGGTTCTCCTATTAACTGTATCAAAGCTAAATTAATCTACGATGAATTGACAAATTCTGATTCTGTTCTGGAGCATGTTAATAAATGTTGGGATATCTTGTTGAACCATAAGGAATGGCAAAATACCCTCTCTTTGATCTGGCATGATTCAATGGAGCCCAAACAGGCTTGCTTCAGATGGTTGGTCATTTTACAGAGATTACCTTTTAAAACTAAATGTATGGATCTGGATATTTGCAGCATTTGTAGAACGCCTGAGTCTATTAATCACATTTTTTTTGAATGTTTATATGCTACTGAAATTTGGAATCTCTTTTGTCATGACTTGAATATTTGGAATAAGAATGGTAAAATAAGTTGGTATGATATTTTGTTTTGTAATCTCAAAGTTAATTAATATTGCAAGTTGTTCTGGATTTTACTCACTAACGAGGTTGTATGGCACATTTGGAAGGCGAGGAACAATGACAAGTTTATGGGAGTAAAGAGGGCGCTTATTGAGTCTGAAAGAAGACTCACATATGCTTTTTTTTCTTCACAGGTCTCGTTTCATGCGGCGAATTCTATGGAAGAGTTCAGGGATTTGCGTACTGAAGGATCTTCATTCAACACAAAGGAACCTGAAGTCTTTAAAAGAGCCTTGGAGGAGCTTCAAAAAGAGATGAATAAGGCAATCAAAACTACTAGACAAAGTGGGCCCCAACAGTCCTGCATGTAGAAGCTGAACAAAATGAATTTTTGAATATCAAATGCAGCTGATCAGTATTGGTATGCAAGGTGCTGAAACGGAGAATGTTTTTCTGTTTTTGATGTGTAAAAGGACCAATTTTGTATTCATTGCAGCGTTGTACATGTCATATACAGCAGATATTTGTATGTATGTAAAACTTTTAAATGTTGTAGCTGCTTTCTGATACTCTAATCTGGAAGCAATGTATAACTGTTTCTAAACTATTATTAATACAAAAAAACCTTTTATACACAATGTTAAGTTAATTATAAGAACACAAAATTATTTATAAGCAACTTAAATTTTTTAACAATTTAATAAAATATAATTTAAATTTAACTATAAATGGTATAGAGTTTAGATTTTCTATATCTCTCATATATCAACATAGGTAAATTTTGAAATATTTTAAATTATATAATTTCTAAAAAAAATGAATGAATTTATAGAAGATTATTCTTATTAAAGTGATAGAATCTAATCCCACTATTAACACTAATTATAAGTCTAACAATAACTCCAACCCTAAAAATAACACTAATTAACTTCAAACCTAACTCTAATTTTATATCCAACCCTAAACATAACTATGATTCTAAAACTAACATTAATGAATCCCTAATTGAACCATAATCCTAACCCTAATACTAACCCTTGCCCCAATTGAACTCTAACACTAAACCCAAGCTTTATCATAGAACCTTAATCTTTACCCCCAACTCCAACCCTAATCCTAATTCAACCCTATACCTAATTTTAATTAAAGTCTAACCCTATTTGAACCTTAAACTTAATTGAATTCATGTTTAGGGTTAGGGTTCAATTAAGGTTAGGGTTGAATTATGGTTATGATTAGGGTCAAAATTCAAATAGGATTATGGATGGAGTTTAATTAAGGTTATGGTTGGAGTTCAATTACCTTGTTGGTATTCACTTAGGGTTAGGGTTCAATTAGTATTCAATTTGGGTTAGGGATCAATTAGGGTTACAATTCAATAAGGGTTTAATTAAGGTCGGGGTTAAGATTAGTCTTAAATTAGGGCTCAGATTGGTGTTAGAGTTTAATTAAGCTAAGGTTTATTATTTATTTTAGGGTTAGGGTTCAATTAGAGTTCTCTAGGGTTTTGATACAATTAGGGTTAGGTTTCAACAATACCTAGGATTACGATTACAGTTCAATTAGTGTTAGAGTTAGGGTTATAATACGAGTTCAATCAAGTTAGGGTCAAGGCTTAATTAGTGTTAGAGAACTTAGGGTTACAATAATAATATTTTCCATAATGATATGGAAAGACATTCAATTGGATTCATATCCAAATGCACAAATAAGAATTGATAATTAAGAAAGTTATGATAACAAATACAATCCTACTTAATCATTTGTTCTTGTTACACAATAGTCCCACCTCATCAATAATTTCATTTCTAAATTTTTTAAACATAAATATTTTATAACTTTTTGTCATATATAATTTCATTTCTAACTTTTTAAAACATAACTATTTTAAAAAAATTTGGTAGCTCTTGTTATATATGATTTACAAAATAAGACATTAATTAAAATTAAATTGTTCAATATATTTAATATATTAACACTTGACAATAATATATTTCTAATATAATAACGCCTAACAATTGTTTAAAAATATATATTAATTAAGATTAAATTGTTCAATATATTTGTAATATACATTTAATCATATTCAATTTAAAAAAAACATTAATAATGTCTAGTAATGAATTACATAATTTTGACTATTTTTTCAAATACAATTAAAGTACAAAGGTAAACATAAATAAAATATAATATAATTAAAATTTGTATAGATTAATAATGTTAGTATTGTTTTAATATAATAATTATATTTTTTAGGTTGATATTTAATTAATATTACAATTTTGTAATACTTTTTTATTTAAATATATATTAACTTAACAAGTTTATTATTTATTTATTATTTTCATTACTATCTATTTTGCATTTAATTGATATATTATTTTTTAAATTATATATAAAATATACTTTTTAACATTTAAAGAATAGTTTTATTATTAGATTTAAAATTCAACATTTAACTTAATGTTTTATATTATATATTATGTTTTGCAGTTTATAATTTATAAAAAAAAGTTTTACATATCAATTAATTTTTATTCCATATTTTAAATAAATAAATAAAATAATAATTTAAAATAAATATGTAAAATTTATTTTAAAATTTAATTTTTGAAATTTTATATTAAAAAATGAATAAAATAAATATAACAATAATTTAACTACTCTCCTTTTAATAAATCAAAACAGACTTCATAACGTGTTAAAAATTTGGTTTTAAAAAAAGACAACCAAATGTTGCTGTGTTAAAAACTGGTTTCAAAAAACATATAGGGTTGTCGTGTAAAAGCACGGTATCTGCCACCACTGGTCAAACAGTGTACAACAACTCCGCCCTGAAAACGATGCAGCGCTATCCTGCATGATGCATCCATGCCCCGGGTGCATTACTGGGGCTGGATAGTTGATGCCTGAGATTTGAGCCTGAAACAAGTGTCATGCCTGCAAACCACTGTTGAGTCATCGGAAAACAAGTTTCAGCTGCCGTTTAATGGTAAACCAGCTGCCATTTAATGGTAAAAGCCTCCAAAATCTCACTTATCACATAAGAGACGGATAAATATTGATTTGACAATCGGATGGGAACATTTTATTTTCATTTGTTATATTTTTTGTCAATTTGATGACTACTTTCTTTTTTCATTTGCATTGCTTTATGTTTAAAAATCTGTATGCAAATATTTCATAATCAGATAATGGAAAAAATCTAGATTTGTCCAAGTTTATTTCATTCCATTATTTAGTACTTATTATTAGTTGTTTAATCCAGCTGCATGTAACTAGAATTTGCAGTGCATCCGTGCACAAATACATACTCTCTAACATATTAATATACATATAGTTTTCTATCGGTATAATCCTCGAACCTCCTTTAGGTACAAGTGCTAGTCATTATTGAAGGATTCAGTTACATTGTCTTTTACGAATGCACACACTCTTTGAATTGCCACGTTTCCGCTTAACAGCTTGAGTAGGCGTGAGGGTAAAGAGCTTGTGGTAGAATTGGGTAGGCACATATTCATATCTAGTGGTAGGTAGGGTATGTAGACCTGGTTTCTGATAGCACAGATGGATGCCAAGGAGTACATAATTGTAAAAAGTTAAAGCATAGTTGTTAACAAACTATGAGAAATATAGAAATATCCAATATCAGCCAGCAATGGCCCGTCAGACAGAATAGAGAGCTACAAATCAGCTGAAACTTTTTTCAATGATATGAGAGACCAAACAAGATACATATTTTGTCAATATGTTATATCTAATGCCTTCATCATTTGTAACATCTCTTGTCGAGGTTTACATGGTCAAATAAATTATCAAGAAAGAACCCCTTTAAGAGTACATGATTTTTAGACATTTTATAGAGAGCGAAGGGTTAAAAACATTGGAAGAGTTGAAAACCATTGTTTTTTATTTAGAAAACAAATCCACCCATTATTTTGTGGTAGCCAACATAGAAATTAAATGCTTTCACATTCAAAGGTTAGGGATCTTTATAAAGTAACAGATCATAGATGTGAACCACATATATTCTCAGTGTCACGAGTGCTCCATTTTGAAAACTTGCAAGTACAAAAGAAGAAATTGTAACGAGTAGTGCGTATGTAGCATTTAAAAATAAGCATAACTGCAATTTCGTTGAAGTTATTTGAAAAAAACTAGAGTAGGTTGAGAGATTCCACTTGCTATGGAGACTGATAAAAGCTCCAGTTATGTGGAAAGGACTTCAGCCAATAGAAATGTAAAAGAGCTCTATCTGGATATGGCATAATAAAGGTCTCTAACTAGGTGTAAATGTTCTCCATTTAGACATGGTTATGAAGTATTTTTGGTACCATAAGATGATCATGACTATCATGGCTGCATCACTGCAAATAAACTACATCAAGCAATGTAATAGTATAAAAGATACCATTATATACAAGTAATAAATGTTCATGGATGATATTAGATAACATGTAGGCACAATAAGCATGTAATATATCTTTGTAAATAAGATTGTGTAGGTGCAAGAAGCATGTGAAGCAAGAGATAAACAAAAGGATTGGATACCCTTAGAGCTGTCCCCAATGATAAGGTGATCATAACCAACAAGTAGTAATGATAAGTTATCATAGGTATAGTGAAGAATGTGCGGTGTGAATGTTGACATTTAGAATAAGCAAAAGGAAGTCATCTAAGCATGTGGATAGGATAATCAAGTGATGAGATTATTTAGAGATTATTTAGTGGAAGATGTAACAATAAATAAATAAGGCCCATAAGAATAGTTTGTAAATATTATGTCTATTGCAATTATGTAGTCATAAATTTTGTCCTAATAAAATAAGGGTTGTAGTTAAATTGTGTCAATGCATCATGCCATCATCAATAATGCCCTACATTGTGAAAAGTATCATTGCATGTCAAGTGTAAACCAATGGGGTGAAACTTTTTGCATAGAGGTAAATACTCTCCATATATATATCAAGGTAAAAACATGATAGTGACATAAATTCATTGTCACATCCAACTTTGAGAACAAGAGAGATCTAATCATACACTATGGTGTAATATAGAGGCCACATTCCACAAAACATTGATAGATATGTTCATAAATCAATGTAACACTACAAAGGAGGAAAGTGTCAATTTTTCTCCTTTATATAATTTTTTTCAATTTTAAAAAATAATTAGAATAGTGCAAAACTAGTGTTGGAAGTTTTCCTTTTTGCCAATTGAAAATTGTGGATTTGATATTATGCATGTATGAGTGACCTCATGCTATACCCTTACTTTACAACATGGATTGTGATATTTGTAGCCAACTTGTGGCTAACATTTTTGTCATGTGAAATTTGTGGATTTGATCGTATGTGTGCAAGAGTGACTCCATGCCACACCCTTATTCTATAGCAGACATTGTGATGTGTAGCCAACTTGTGGCTAGCAAAACATTTAGTTAAGCTATATTTAATGATAACTTTAGGAAAAGGCCCCTAATTTTTTTAATAAAATCTTGGTAAATCCTAGCTAAGTGTATTCATTTTCATGGCAAATCTTTTCTTTTTTTGAAAAGATATTCATTTTCTTGGTAAATTTATGCACATTATTAGAATTTTTTTATAAAATCTCAGTTAATCGTAACAAATATATGGTTGGTCAACGCAATTCTTCCATATATTCTTTTATTTGTAATGCTAAAGTAGGGGCCTTGGAGTGGCAACCACTGATGGGTTGAGGGTACGGTGCCCCATCATGGGGTCTGGCAACAATGACATTAGCATACTCTTGTTGTAATACAAGTAGGGTTGAGGGGTAGAGACCCTTGTTGCCAAGCACAAATCCATTATTAGGAAGGCATTGGAGCACATGTAGACTAAACATTTAAAAATCTCATGCCATAGAAATAAGACTAAAATATGAATGAAGTTGTACCTTATATTCAATTAAATTGATCAAATGACTTTGATTGAATTTTGTGACATTATAAACACATGCCTTTTAAAAGGTCTATTGAACATGAAATTTCTTTTGGACTAATTTTCAAAGTCTTATCATGTGGACCAAAATAAGTTATGGGTTGAGCTAATGTTTTATAAGGCATGTGCTTATAATGTCACAACATTCAATCAAAGTCATTTGATTATAAAAGAAATCAATGGTAGGAAATGAATACCCCATTTCTTCACACATTTAAATCATAGAAATGACCTACTTTCTATACAAACCTCACTACCACGAATTCATGATACCTATGCTCACATGGCTCAATAGAAAGTCTAAGTTGCATTTCTCAATAGAATTTAGGTTCCATTTTTTTACAAGAGCTTTAGATGCTTCTACTTACTAATTGCATAGAACTTGGGTGGGAAGTTTAAGATCATAGTTATCTTGGGGGGACTTTACCAAACAAAAGAGTCATTGCAAACATTAAATTTAGTGAATACTTGTTACATATTGCAAACAAGATCTTAATTTCTTATCCATGTAAATGTTAAAAAATAATAAATTATTACATGAACACTACACTACCTATATTCTTCATAATCATCAAAATTGAGGCCTTGTGTGCCTTAAGTTTTAGAGGCCATAATAATGAAGTAGAGAGATAGTCATTTTCAATGGTCCTGTTGTCATCATACGACTATGAGGTTTGTCTACAACTTACTCTACACAAAGGGGCCATAGCACAATGCTTGAAAACCTAATTATATATGGTATGTAAATGGAAAATCCTTACAAATGTTAATTTCAAAGTGAAAATGGCCCTAAAAGTAAGTGGGAATTTATTAGTAATAACAATATGGACCCTAAAATAAGTGAGAATGTAATATTGATGGTGAATATGGTTTAGATTATAATGTGTATTATAAACCTTAAGCGATTGGGCTCTAATCATGCATTGTTTATTGTGGTGAAATAATTTAGCCTAAAAGTTTAATAAAATAATTATTGGGCAATTTAAATAACACTAAACAAATTTTACAAAAATGTGGCAATTCAGCTCCCCTCCTAGCTTGTCCTATTCACTAAAAATAGAGGAGTCAATTTTAAACTATTTTTCGATTGGCAAAGATTCACCACTAAAAAAATCATTGACTATATATCATTTTCATAGTTCTATAGAGGTCGTTAGGTTAGCTTGGGTGGTCTTCGTGACATAAGTATGGTAAAAATAGGAGGTATTGGTTAGTTTAGTATCATATTGTGAATTCCCTTCTTATTGAAGATTTTAGAGGTTTGCTATGATGACTTCGGCCGCTCTCACCAAAACCCCACTTCTTAAGTATCTTAAGATGTTTTTAAGTTTTTAGAGAATTTTAATAGACAAGAGAAGGTTAAAGATATTTTGCTTGTAAATGAAATTTGTGCCAAAACTCACAAATTGGAAATACAGAAGCTGTTATTATACCGAAACAATTAGAATATGCATAACAGACATACCCGAAAATCTCCAGTTATTTTAAATAAAGAAATGGCCAGATCTACAGCTGGAAATGATGAAATCAAGCATGCAAGTACGCCATGACTCCAGAAGTAGATTCTCCTGCTCAGAAACTGGTCACAATGCTCTGAAATGACTAGGCGCCAATGATAGAAGCTAAAACCCTCACAAAAAGAAGGCGTTTCTCTTTATTACTTCACACGCCTTTCTCAAGGCACAAAACCCAAGGCAGGCCGTACGGCTATGAAAAGGAAAGATAGAATCTCTGATGAAAAGTCTCTGAACTGTAGAATGATGCGCCTCCAGTAGAAACCCTCAAGTTATTGCAAAGAACAAACAACTGCATATATGAAACCTCTGTCTGCAACTGTAGAACCTCTGTGTGAAGCTCTCAACTGTACTGATTCAGCTGATCTTTCACAGCCTCAAAAGTACTCAACACTGAAGAGTTTTTCGTTCTCCAATGGACAAATTGATCATACCCTGCTCACAGGAGAATGCTCAGAAGAAAAATGCACAAGGCAAATCGAAATAGTCAAAGATATGAGTTTCAATTGCCAGGAAATGCTTTATACCAATTGGCACGCATTTCAAGAAAGTACGGCCTTTGCAATCATTAAAATATTTTAATATTTTAATATAACCTTTTCAATAGTTGCCATAAAATACTTTGAGCGCACTTTTTCAATATTTTAAGTTATTAAAATATTAAAATCCCCTTTTGACATTTCTTAAGTGATATAAAATATTATTAAAGTCAATGTGACTTTAATAAAAGGCGTATAAGTTAAATAATTAACTTAATCACTTAAAATTCCATAATACGCTCAAAACTCAGGATAATCCCGTGCCGTCAGAAGCTGTGAACTCCTGGAATGCCAACGCTCGCTGTGATCCAAACACTGTCCACTGAAAACACGAACAATCAAACTCCCCAAAAAGCATCACTGACCCTCTATCCAAACTGGCTAGCCCACAAGGGTCCAATAAAGGGCTAACACACTGTTCCCGAGAACTGTCTAGCGAGGGGACATCACATTTACCCTCAAAATGGCTTATTATTATTCAACATTATCAATTATTTACATCTTATTATTATTATTTGTAGTGTCGTGAATTGTCATCCTTAACAATTTCACACTATGTTTTGCCCCCCCTAAATTATTGGATCTAATTGAGTACCTAATTTCCTAAATTATGCATTCTATAGCTCATTTGTATCATTTTTTTAGAAATTACAAGCATTAAACATATGCATCCAATTGAAATTCTACCCTTGACACTTAATGTCTTGGAAAATAGGGCCAAGACCCATTCGCCCTAGGGCATATGGGTCCCCTATTTTGTCAAGGACCAATTTTTAGATATGTCGGTGTCGACATTTTAACATTCAAATTTCAAGCTACAAATGTCGGCTTTTGGGATTTAATTTTTGGGAATTGAATAAATGTCTATAAATACCTAGTCTTTTCACCATCTGAAACTAGAAGGAGAATTTATGAGTAAGAATTATTGTCAAGAGCAAGCCAAGAGCAACATTTCATAGCATTATTGCAACAGTTCAAGATCCAAGATTCATGTCAAATCCTATGTGAATTTATGCATGTTTATGTTATCATTGTTTGTGAAGGCTAACCCTTATTGTAGCTCTCCAAGTAATTCAAGCAATCAAGCAAACAAGATCCAAGACCTTGAGGTGATGTATATGACTTCAGTCCTTCAAGGAAGCCATTAAAGGGTGGTTAGTTGCAGCACTTTGTTGATTCATCATTCATTCCTATTCACTTATCTTTCCTATCATTGACATTACCATTATGGAAGTGGAAACACTAACACGGGGTTTGACTAAGTCAAGCCCCTGAATGGCACAATCCTCCCTCTCTCTTTGAATATGTAGGTTTCAGGTTTGAAGAGGATTAAAGGAAGCTTGAAGATAAATTTTTCATTGTTGAAATTGAAGCTCAACATCTTATCGAATCACAAAAACTTTCCTATAGAATTATCCGACAATGATTCACCAACTCAGCAAGTGGAAACAAAGACCTCAAATATGACATCAGAGGACTGCAAAAGTTGAGCAGGACACCCCTACAAGGACTGGGACACCCTAGGGTGCCTATGTCCTCCTGCAATGGTTGAAACCAATTTTTCAGGGCAGGTACACAATCCTTTGCACTTCCCAAATATGCTTGCAAGTTATTGTTTCAGTTTGTTAATTATCAAGATCTTGCAATTTTCATATTAGGGCACATAGTCTAATTAAGTCAATCATACCATGTCAATTTTAGTCCATTTCTAAGGCTCAAAGGGATTAGATCCAAGTCTGATTGACTCATCTTCATGGTTGAAAGTCAATATAAACACCTTGTTGATTTGCATCCTAATGTACCTTTGAAAAGCAAAAAGCAATCCTAAGTTTAGACATTAAACTTGGGGTTCCCTTTTTCTTATGTTACATTATTATATTCTTCTCTTGTGCACATAATTTCATTACAAGTGGTATCTAAGCTTGATCTTGACATTTGAAAGACAAGAAACAAGGTAATTTTCTTAATTTTGGAGGATATATTGTCAAGTGCATACATATCACATTTTAGGGAACATTGAAGCAACTACAACCTAGATTTAAGGTCATTCAAAGAATTTTTGGAGTTATTGTGAAATTAGGTTTTTCACCAAATTTTATTTTAAGGCTACAAAATAATGATTTCTTTTATTTTTTCACCAAAGTGAGGGCTATACTCAACTAAGTTATAATAAAAAAATAGCTTATTTTTGTTTTTATGTTCAAGTTACTATGGTATTATTTAGGTGACATCACAACAAGTGGTACAACAAGAGGCAAGGGAAGGAATTTAGTCACCCCTAGAAAAATTCTAGACAAAGATGATCCACTATTAGAGGAGGTGGATCACATAGCCATTGAAGTTACCATAAAGGGAGACACCACCAAGGTTAAGGAGGAAATCTTATTGATAGTGGTAGAGTAGATGAAAGGAGTTGCTAAGAAAGAAGATACTAATGTAATGGAAAGGTACAACCTAGGTTGGTTTGTTGGTGAAAAACTTGTGCCCTTGAAAGAGAGGTTGGGATGAAAGATCCCTTCTTATGAATCCTCAAATGAACCTTATTTGGTAAATTTTTCTACAATATTATTTCCATGTAAGCTAACCTCTTTAATACATATCTAGGCAAGATATGTGGCCTAACTAGAGAGCTATATATTTTTATGATAGTGGTATTTGAATGGAGATACCAATCTCCTTAGTTATGTTGGATGTTCAAACAAGGTACCATGTATCTTTTGGTCTTAAAAAAATCTGGAAGATCCCTAACCCAAATTTGATCTGATTTTTTGAGCTTTGTCTTTTCAAAGTCTTTGACCAATGAATAGGAAGGTTTTTATTTTTGTTTTTTTTTTGCATTTTTTTGCATTTTTTTGTGTGTTTTTGTTGAATGTTGGTAAATTTATGCAACAATATTGCAAACTAGAAGGAAGGAAATTGTTGCTAAAACTTAAATAAATCATACAATTTAAATAGAGAGCAATAATGATGAATTTATTGGCTTATATGTCATTGTACATACCACAAATTTGCATATAACAATCTGATATAAACTTGAACAGCAAAGACAACCCCTTTTCAACTTCTTCCCAACTTCACAAATCTTCCCCAAGGTCTAATATGAATTTCCAATTAATTGAATATGCAAATCAGATCCAATAATTGGTATGAAACCCTTCATAGCACCTAGGGTTTGAAGCTTGTGATCTGGAAATGATGCATCAAGTTGAGGTATGGTATAAAATGAGTTACCAAGGCCTTGAGAAGGCCTATAATGCTTATAGTTTCCCTTGATCTATTGCAATATGTTGATATAATATTGTTGCAAACTCAGATCTAAAAAATATATATTTGAAACTCATCCAATAAAGCCCAAATGAAGACCCAAGGTAGGCCCTCCCCAAAGGTGAACTGGGTTCTCGTCCAATTAACGATAGCCTTTAAGAGTTTTCATTCCTAGAAGGTTGAAACAATGTTAAAACCCTTCTCTAGAGCTCAAGCCTACAAATTTATTTTATCAAAATGATAATAGAATGCTCAAAAAGGAGCCCAACACATTGCTTTATAACCTCTCATGCACTTTTTTATAAAAATCAATAAAATAATCCTCCTTGAGGGTCTTTACTCATCAAAAGAAATGACCACTTTTTAAAAACAACTTGAGTTGCTAGGATGGGGCACTTTTCACTATTCACCTTATGATTTTTAGTTACTATTCACCTTTTACTAGTCTATTAAAGCAAATCTTAATATTTTCACTTTAACCCTGAATTCATCAACTGAACTCCAAACTAAAAAGCTCATAAGGCCTAGCTAAACTCCATAACCCTCGACTGGGTCCCCTAACCATTTTGCTGACCTACGAGAACCCTAATAGTAGGCCAACCTCCGCTATAGAATAAGTTATCTAAGGAAGGGACATTACAGTCTTCCCTTCCTAAGATTGCTTGTCCTCAAGCAATTGCCATACAACCCGCTGCTCCACTCTGATTGAAATGCTAATATACCATAATCTGTGAAACAACATAATGGAATCCATGTGAAATGATGCACCCAACCAATCAACACCAGGATCCCAAACCAACCTATCCAACCTACTATAACTGAAATCTCTCACAAAGTCACCAGGAAACATCCATCCATTATGGTAGGCCAATAAGATGTGAAGTTGAACTCTCATATGCATATAAACCAATCCATAAGACCACCAAACACTACTATGATAACTCAAACTAGCATTAAGATCGATGCTAATGGTGTCATCATACACATGTATAAGCAGGAAATTCACCTCATAAGCAATGTCCATCAAGAATGCATGTCTTCACACACTCCCATGCAACTCAATAGCTGTTATAGACCATGCTAAATCTGAAAGTGCCATGGAGTTCCAAGTAGGAAAACTACTAACCCATGACAAATCAATGAAGATGAAGTCACCAATCAACAAATAGAAAGTTGTCATATCATAATAAATTAGTGACATAACCAAAGATGAGTTATGGATGCCTTTAACACCCATCAAAGACAACTCTTGAGTGGTTGGTCCACTATGGGTGTCAAGAACAAAATCATCAACTCCATGAAGGAAATGATCAACAACTAAAAAATTCTGAATTATCCTCATCTATCCATGTGTCAAAACATGTAGGTATTCTCCTATCATGTTCCATCATGCTTCAAGTTTTCACTAAACCATCAAAATGATATGTCTCATCAATCTCATCACTACAAACATGTGAACAACATGAAATTTCTGATTCATATAAATTCACTTGTTCATTGTGTTTGGCTATCATAAGAGGCTTGTTCATGACATGTTCAACCTCATTAACATCATTCTTTGGAAATAGAGATCTAAGATAAGCCTCCCTTGGTTGTTTGTCTGATCTAAGTGGTGAACTTGTTCTTTGACTTGTTGAAGATGTTGTATTTCATGGGCAGCCACTTTCTTAGCCTCCTTGGCCTTTTGTGACCATATATCACACCAAATTTGTGTCCTTTCCACATCCTCCCAAGTCTAATATACAAAATCAGAATTCTTATGACTTGAATTCACTACACAAAATCCATTTTTAACACCAAATTTTTTAGCACCATCCATAGAAAACTCTATGGTACTATCATCCTTATGTGAACTTGTTATCTCATGATACAGTGAAGGAATATGATAGGTGTTATAAAAATCAAAATACTTGTCATATTCTTGTGTCATGTCTTCAAGCTTCACAAGTGCATCTCCATTGAAAATTTCAAGCCCAACACTTACACTTTATGTACCAACACTTGTAGACTCGTTTTCACAAGTTCTTCCATGTGTAAGAGTAGCAATCTCATAAGAATGAGGAAGAATATTGTTGTCCCAAATCAAACCTTTGGAATCCTTTTTTATGCTTACATTGTAGTCATCAAACACCATCAAGTCTTGATTTGTCTCATCTTCTTCCCAAGTGATTAGGGGTGGAAGTGGCTCAAAGAAGTCTTCATTACTAAATGTCACTAAGCTACAAGGTACCTCATTGTATGATTCTTCAATCCTTTCCTCAACTTGTTCAACTCCTACACCATTTTCCTTGTCATCTTGTACCCTAGTAGCTGCTACAAATGATTGATTTTCTAAATTATGAAAGGAGTGATTATGCCCACTCAAAAGTAGACAAAGATCAACAATCTCTCTATCTTGATATTTCACCATTTGGACAACCATGTCTCTATCTCTAACCATTTGTAAATAGTCTTCTTTTATCAATTCCAAAGCCTCTTGAAAGTGTGCAAATTTGTATGAGGAATACCATGCCCAATGCATGCATCTTGTGTACCAATCAATATCACTCGTTCCCCAATGACTAGTTCCCCAATATCACTTGTTCCCCAATGACTAGCAGCTGCAATATCATGAGAAAGTGACAATATACCACTATTGTTTAAAATCAGAAAACTAGGATTGAATCTTTCCCTTTTATCCATGCTTCTCAAGTCATCCATGTTAGAGAAAATGAACTTAATCTTAGTTGTCCCCTCCTTTGTCTCATTCTTTAGTGTCTTAAGCACAATATGTTTACCCATGTGAGTAAACTCTAACACCATCTTGTTGAAGTCTTGGACAAACCTTCCAAGAGATTTCAACCATTGAATACCTAACACTACTTCATTCTTCTTAATGTTGATAATATCAACTACAAACTCAAGATTAAAGAAATCCTGCTTCTCATCATGTATGGACTGTGTATGTTACGAGTTTCTTTGGACTGATTTATTGTTGTTGTTCTAAAGTAAACAAATTCAATCCTCTTGGAAGAAACAACATCAAAATAGCCATGCTTAACCAATGCATCATGTACGCTATCTTTGGTAAGCTCATTGTCACCAATTACTCCATGAACAGGGGTTGTAAGTTCATGTAGATGAAAAAGTATAACACTGTTGTCCCAAACTAGAGATTCAGGACCGATTGTACCTTTTTCTTTTATTACTCTGGAACTCTTTAAGGCAAGTGCACACCTACATACACTTGGCAGCCCAATCTTGTAGCATGTCAAGTTTTGAATCTATGACATCCTTATACTCAATCAAAGTATCAACATCATAAGGGTGCTCCATCAAGGCATCAACATACCAATTGATTCATGTTCTTCTCCCACTGCTGTTATAAATTCAGATTATTGGCAAGTAGAAGTTCCCACCATCACCTCATGCTTATCTATCCTTTCATGAATGTCTACCATGCTACACTTCTTTCCACAACCATCTAGCTTGGATTCATGCTCATGTGATGTCGCAATATTGCAGTCCCAGTTTCTAATCCATACCATTACCTCTATAGCTAATATGTTGTCCTTTACTAGCAAATACAAGGTGTGGTATGCAAAATAAACCAACAATTTTATCAAAATGCAATATTTTTCTAGTGAGAAACCTCCTAGTCCCCCTAATCAACTCTCTAAAACAAAACACTTCATATGCTCTTAGCAATTGTCCTTCCAATGTAGATGATGCATGACTAACCATAATGTAACCAGTAATGTTCCATTCCACACAAATGGATATAACAGTTGTGGTTGATCCATCAAGTGTGTAACCAATATCATCATTTTTTTGAGTCTTCAAGGAGCTCTCTAAAAGAGGACAATCATAAACCCTAGGATGCAAACTAGACCAAATTGAATATCCTAAATCATTCCTCCTTTCTTCTTCACACAACTCAACATGCTCTTCTTGCAGCTTGCCTCATGAAGCTCTTCCCTTGTATGTTCATCATCTACACATTCTTCCCTTGGAAGAAATGAGGACCTAATGTATGACTCTCTTTGTCTTCTTGCATTATCTAGTTGATTGCATCTTTCCTTCACCTCTTGCAAGTGTTGTCTTGCTTGGGCAACAAGCATCTTGGCTTTTTTGGCTCTTAGTGACCACCCATCACACAACCCTTGTGTCTTTTTAATATCTTTCACAGTATGGCGAGAAAAATTAGTTGAATCCACAATATATATCTCATGTGTAAAACTCTCAACTTGAGTACCATCATAGGAAGACTCAATAACATCATTACCTTCATGTGAAATGGATGTTACCTCATGATTAGAACTGCTATTGCAAAAATCAGAATAGGTGTCATACCCTGGTGTCATGTCTTCAACATCTCCAATGGGCCAATCCATGATTGTAACCTCTTCCACTTTGTGATCAACATGTTGACTCAATGGTGTGATATGAATCTCCACTTGATCCAAAGTTATTTCTTCTTTAGGACTCCCACCTGATGATTGATTTTCACATTCATTGTGATCACTTGTAGGCTGCAAACTACAAACAAGTGATTCTTCTACCATTCCTTGTTCTTGCACATTAAGCTCTTCACTTTTCCCAATGGTTTCTCTCCTATCTTTTGATATTTCTTTCCTTTTTCGCTGCTGATATGGACTTGAAAACATCAAGTCATCTTCATCCTCATCCGATATACCCAATAATTGTGTGAAAGAAAGCATGTCTTGTATCTTTTGAGGAAGAGAGAAATACTTGTCATAGCTGGCCATAATTGCATTATTTGTTGGTGAAACATGAGGACTGTTACTTGTTCTAATAGATGGAAATTATCCACTACAGTGCCCAAATTTCTTTGAAATTGTATCATTCAATCATTGCAATTGACAGTTGATCTTATGTTATGATTGTTCTAACTCTTTCCACACCTGTGTATCCTTAAGCAACTTTTCCATGATGACTCATCATGTTGCCCAACTGAAAACTAAACCAAACGAAAGTACACACAACTTGGAATGCACCCAATAGCTTGGAAAGATCCAAGCTCTGATACCACTGAAAGATCCCTAACCCAAATCCGATCTAATTTTCTGAGCTTTGTCTTTTCAAAGTCTTTGACCAACGAATAGGAAGGTTTTTTGTTTTTGCGTTTTTCTGATTTTTTTTGTGTGTTTTTGTTGAATGTTGATTTATGCAACAATATTGCAAACTAGGAAGGAAATTGCTACTAAAACTTAAATAAATCATACAATTTAAATAGAGAGCAATAATGATGAATTTATTGGCTCAAATGTCATTGTACATACCACAAATATGCATATAACAATCTAATATAAATTTGAACAGCAAAGACAACCCCTTTTTAGCTTCTTCCCAGCATCACAAATCTACCCCAGGGTCTGATATGAATTTATAGCTAATTGAATATGCAAATAAGATCCAATAATTGGTATGAAACCCTTCGTAGCACCTAGGGTTTGAAAGCCTGTGATTTGGAAATGATGCAGCAAGTTGGGGTATGGTATAAAATGAGTTGCCAAGGCCTATACTGCTTATGACTACCCCTAATTTGTTGCAATATGCTGATATAATACTATTGCAAACTCAGATCTGAAAAATATATACCTGAAACTCATCCAATAAAGCCCAAATGAAGACCCAAGGTAGGCCCTCCCCAAAGGTGAATTGGGTTCTCAAAAATGAGCCCAACACATTTCTTTATAACCTCTCATGGACTTTTTTTATAAAAATCAATAAAATAATCCTCCTTAAGGGTCTTTCCTCATCAAAAGAAAGGGCCACTTTTTAAAAACAACTTGAGTTGCTGGGATGGGGCATTTTTCACTATTCACCTTATGATTTTCACTTACTATTCACCTTGTACTATTCCATTAAAGCAAACCTTAATATTTTCACTTTAACTTTGGATTCATCAACTAAACTCCAAACTGAAAAGCTCATAAGGCTCCCAGCTAAACTCCATAGCCCTCGACTGGGTCCCCTAACCATTCTGCTGACCTACGAGAACCCTAATAGTAGGCCAACCTCCACTATAGATTGAGCTATCTAAGGAAGGGACATTAAAAAATCATTATCTCTTTTGGTATCTTGTCCATTTGTCCACCCATATATCTCAATATATATCTTACAAAATACTCTTAGAATACCACATAATTAGAATTTTGGTAGTGCATGTCCCAAATATAGGTCCAACATTGTACTAAAAGTGGGAAATTATTATCATCGTGCATCTTGAGTTGTAAAGCAAACAGTTTTCCCTTCATACAAAAATATATAACACAATACTGAGCACCATTTGAAATGCACTACCCTATTGTTACCTTTTATTTCCACCAATAGTTTGTGCATTTCCTTTGCAATGAATGAGGCAAAATTAAATTCTTTGTTAAGGTCCATATTTTGAATATCAACAATCATCATCATTAGGGGAATTGGAATCTGAGTATTAGCATCCCTTCTTTAGACATGGCACAAGGCATGATAGGTTTTTATGAAATAATCTTCAAAAATGTCCTTGTTGAAGGGCTCCAATTTTGTAGGGGTGAACCTTATAAGTTGTCTGTCTGCACCTTTTATTTTGTGCTTTGGCAACCAATTCACCCTATAACTTCCTTTGTCATTTTAGTATTTTCTTTGTCAAGGAATTGAAGTTGATAACCTTGTTTGTTGCTAAACTTATGTTAAAATCCTCTACAATGTATTCTTTGTCTATTCTAACCAACTCACCACTATGCACAATTGTTATAACCCTAACATTGTGTTATCCTCAAATTCAACACGCTCAATTCAAGGGATAACCCCTACGAAACTTATCTGTTTTGTAGCCCACATACTCTAAGCACGTAAAATGAGGAAAATTGCATTGGTCCTCGTGTGAGGTCACCCATCCTCAAAAAGTCATTTTGAGCATTAACCTTTGTTAGTTTGTCGAAATTCGTATTTTAAACCAAGTTGTGAAAATTCAGTTTTGGGAGTTAGACAATTTTCTGCACATGTAGGAGTGTTGAATTTTAGTGCTTTTACATATTACATGTAGGAGCTTTGCTTTTCACCACTCTTACATATTTCATGCCTTAGTCATTTTCTGGCACATGTAGGAGTGGGGTTTTTTAGCACTTCTACATCTCAAACCACAAGTCACATGTAGGTGCTTTGTTTTTCACCCCTCTTACATATTTCATGCCTTAGTCATTTTCTGGCACATGTAGGAGCGGGGTTTTTTAGCGCTTCTACATCTCAAACCACAAGTCACATGTAGGAGCTATGTTTTTCACCGCTCTTACATATTTCATGTCTTTGTCATTTTTGGCACATGTAGGAGCAGGGTTTTTTAGCGCTTTTACATCTCAAACCACAAGTCACATGTAGGAGCTTTGTTTTTCACCACTCTTACATATTTCACGCCTTAGTCATTTTCTGGCACATGCAGGAGCAAGGTTTTTTAGCACTTTTACATCTCAAACCACAAGCCACATGTAGGAGCTCTATTTTGCACTGCTCTTACATATTTCATGCCTTAGTCATTTTATGGCACATGTAGGAGCGGGGTTTTTTAGTGCTTCTACATCTCAAACCACAAGTCACATGTAGGAGCTCTGTTTTTCACCACTCTTACATATTTCATGCAAAAGCTCTATTTTTCACCACTCTTACATATGTCACATGCAGAAGCTCTGTTTTTCACCACTCTTACATATTTCATGTAGAAGCTTCGTTTTTCACCGCTTTTACATATGACATGTAAAAGCTCCATTTTTTACCGCTTACATATTTCATGTAGAAAATTCATTTTTCATTGCTTTTACATGAAGCTACCCAAGTCCTTTAATATGCTGAAGCGCTAATTTTTAGCACTAAGAAGAATTTGAAGACAAAGCTTTCTCAATAGCTTCAATGAACAAAATGATGGATTTCTAGCTTATTTAGATTTGAAAGGCATTGAAAAGTCTTCAATCTCATCAGAGGAGTTAATCTCAAGAATCCTCGTCATCTCCAAAGTACACTCCAATGCCAAACAGTGATGAAGTTCACACCATCATGAAGCTTTCATGGAGAAAGATGTTGAAGAAGGTCAAATTTTTCCTTATATTAGATTTCCCAATTTTAACATTTTTCATGCTTTATGTAAATAAGTTTTGACATTTTACATGTCATTTCGAAAAATGTAATTACATGTAAACAAATATTTCCTATAATTATGGACAACATTTTTGAATAAGTCAATTAGTTAGGTAGGATTTTCCTAGATTTTCTCTCCTAATTTTCCTAGATTTTCTCTCCTCTCCCATCGATAAATAAGAGAGGATTCTATTGTAATGGTTACCTTTTATCTTTTGCAACGAAGTGCTACCCATTTGAGAAGCAAATACATGAAAAATTGTGTTCATCTTTGTGAATCTGAATTTGATCAATAAAGAAGTGAATTTGCATAAAAACTTTATTTTGGGAAAAAATTATCTTATGGCTTGATCAAATTGGTAGTGATTAGTAACTGAGATTTGAAGGGCTTTGGGTAAATCCGTGTAAACTTTGAGTTACACTCTTTACTTGAATTTGTGATATTGATTGAATAATATTTGTGAATTTCTCTACAGGACTTTGTGCTTGTATTTATTCATGTCGTTCATGGAATTATTGTGAAGTGTCTAGAAGACTTTGTGCTTCTAACACAACGTTGGTTACATATCTTAAAGGATTCATTGGTGAAAGCTATGGAATGACTTTGTGCCTTCGTGAGTTGTTCTTGTTTTATCATTTATCGTTATCATGTTGGTATTCCTAGGCTTTGCTTTGACAAGATAGGAATATTGGAATTACTGTTTTTATTTTTAGTTTGAAGTTGTATCGAATCAGGAACTTAAAATCGTGAAGCAATGTAAAACATATTCTCTGAAAAAAGAGAGAATTATGAATGTGACACACCCCCATATCTTAATTGTAGTGTAGATTATTGTGAATACTTAATTAGTTTTACTTAGTTTCAATAAGCAGTAAGAAGGGTGCCTCCCCTTTTTGAGAGGAGAGATTGTATCTCACACAACTATGACTAAAATTTGGTTTTGTAATCTGTTAAAAGGGATTACATAATTTTCACCCAACAATTTTTTGGCAACTTTGTTGGGCACACGATACGCATTTGAAAGCCTCATGCTTTCGTTTGAAGTATACTTGTGTCTTTTTTCATTGTAATTTATTTTCTTGTAATTTTTTCAAGCTTTCACCAAGGACATGTAAATGGCTACACAAGGTCCTTGGGGAAATGTTTTTGGTCCATTGAGTCTAGCTCTACCCCTACATGCTCTTCCTACATGCTCTTCCTGAAGGCTCACAGAAGAACTTTCCCAAGTTCCTTGGTGATGAACAACAACATCTTGGCAAGCACAT